>PVKS010036103.1:0-19594 GCA_004027875.1 Aplodontia rufa | reverse complement strand
TCCTGGGGGTAAATCTAATATCCAGAATATATACATATTTTATATTATTTTGTTAAAAACTTGTGTGGTTTTTCAATAATAAATTTCTCAATAAAAATTTTGAAGTTAGTATTCAAGGATCCTGATATTTACATATAAGCAGAAAATTAATAATTGATCATATTCCCTTATAAATAGATAATTAATAATTGAAATACATGTATACAACACACTTCAGTTTCCCTGTATTCACTGTTATTTTTGTCTGATTTCTCTTTATAAGTGAATAATTTATTATTGGAGGAGAGAACCTTGACTCTGAAAGAATAAGATGATTGAACAAATACTAAATGACAGAGGAAAAGATTTCAGGACTGCATATATATACATATATATGTATGTATATGAATATATATGTATACACATATAAATTTAAAAATAAAAGTCATATAAACATTGATAAAGCAAAATATGTTATGATATATGGATCCATCATGGAATTATTAAATCATGGTAATTAGCACATAGCCTCACATGTTTACCATTTCTTTAAGGTGAGAAGATTTGAAATCTACTCTTAGCAATTTTTAAATGTGCAATATGTTTTTATTCACTCTGGGCACTATGCTGTGCGGTGATCACTAGAATTCATAGATCTTGTCTGCCCAGAACTTTGTACACTTTCAGTAACATATCCACGTTCTGTGTCACACATGTCCACACCCCCATCTTGATATAGAAAACTGTAATTATACTATTTCTCTGAGTTTCTCTTTTTTAGACCTCCATACATAATGCAATATTTGTCTTTTTGTGTTTGGCTTATTTCACGTAGGATATTGTCTTCTAGATTTATCCAGTTGTTTTAAATGATGGAATTTCCTTCTGGACAGTATTCTATTGCACATATATACACAGCATTTTCTTTATGCATTCATCTTTTGATGGACATTCATGTTAATTTCACATCTTGACTATTGTGAATAATGAACATGGGAGTGGAAGTATCTCTGTAACCTACTGTTTCTAATTCCTTTGGCTATATACTAAGAAGTGAGATCACTGGATTATATTATTTTTAGGAAAATAGATCACCCAATATTTGCAAACATTTGGACACAAGGGGCATCTTCTCTCAGAATATATTGCCTGTCATGCCTGTGATTGTCCTGCTTCAATTCTAATGAGAAACTTGGAAAGATTCACTCTCCTGGAATTGTCCTTGGGATTTTGAAGTCATTTTCTATTTACTATTGTGTTGTTTCTTTTTCAATAAATGTATTCTAAATGTAAAATTACCTACAATATTCAATAGACTTTCTGCATCTAAGACTTCTTCATCCATAGATTCAACCAAATGTGGATCAAAAATAATAAAAAATATTGTATCACCATCAAACATATACAGAATTTTTGTTGTCATTTTTCTCTAAACAGTGGATATTAGCTATTTATAAAGCATTTGCATTGTATTAGGAAATGTAAGCACTTTAGAGATGATTTAAAATATACAGGAGAATTGAATAGGTTATATGCAAATACTATACCATTTTACATCTGGAGTTAGTGTCTTCAGTATTTAGTACCTGCAATCATCCTAGAAGAAATCCTCCTTGTATCCTGAGTGACAAATGTGTTTAAAAGTAATATGCACATTGCCAATAAATATTTTGAAAAAGCTAAACAAAAAATAGAAACAAGATTCATGAATCCTATCACTCTCCCTCCTAATCCATTTTTCATAACAGATCTCTTTCATAGTTTAGACACTGAAGTCTTTATAAAGAATTCTATTGTGATTTTATTCTCTGTCAGAAAATGATTCTGGGTTTCAATAGTTGTCAGTTAATAAAAATATGTGGAATATTACTGTCATGATCTTTGGAACTGATTTACTGCAGAAATAATGAAGTGTTGCTAACTTCAAAGCTGCCCCATTACACTGAAAGACTCATGTATTAAAAGGAGCAGCAGATTATACCCTTGTAGAGAAATACACATTTCATATCATCGTCAAAGTGTGATGGTTTTCCTGTGGCACTTGGATACTAATGAGACCTGTAAGTTATTGTTCTTCCACATAACTAGTCTTCCACTCACCAACTCTGTCTTACCCCAGGAATTAGTGTAAACAGCAACCTCCATAAGTAGAAAATGTACTTTATTCACTGATGTGATTGAATAGGATGCATTTATGCTCTTGTAGAAGAGGGTTAGAGACTTGATTGAATTTGAAAATGTATTGCAATTCTTAGTAAAAAAAAGAAAGTGGAAGAAATGATTTCTGTGAAATTACTAGTTCAAAGTTGAACCAAATAAGTCAGATAAAGATTTGTCGTCGAAATATAAGCCCTGAAGTTCAAATATTCTAAAAAAAGGAATCTTTATTTACACCTTACTGCAGGTTGTTGATAACCAATAAACTGTGAGACAGAGGGGAACATGTTTAAGAAACCTGATATCTCTGTACTAATGAGTAAAGGAGCAGGCCACTTTTGTGTGAACTAATTGCTTTTGAGCTATTATATTATTTAAACTCTTTCTTGTATAAGTTGTATTTCATACTTTTTTCTGGTGGGTAGAAAACAGTTGTAAATATAATACATGTATACATATAAATTAAATGTGTGTGACAACATATTGAAATAAACTTGTAAATCCATGTATTAATACCAAATCTAGAGAAAGGGACAGAACAGCTATAGCAAATTACAGGGGACTTTTGACCAAAGCTTGGTACATTTGGATGTCTGCATATACATAGACAAAATGAATAAAGAAATGAGCGATTTAATTACTAACATTTCATTGAATCATATATAATGTAAATTCAGATACATAGATTTAGACTTTTGCAATTTTTTTTATATTCCATTTCCCCTCTGGCTTTTAGCTACCACATCTTCTATCTCAATTCCACAGAATATGGAATGTTGGCTTAGGAAACCTTTCATTATTAATTCTGTCCAGCTAGAGTATTGTCATTAGTTTAGTAAACAGTAGTTTCAAATTATGGAGATTTATAACATCATCTGAATGATACATCACTGTTAATGTATCAAGGCTTTGTATTAGGGGAAGCATCTCAATGTTCATCTGCAATGAAGTAGAACCAGGGGGCATCTTGAAAGGGACCCAGGGAAGAAGAAATTTGGAAAACTATGACTCACTGATAAATTGAGCACCGTTTTCACACAGGAGGGAATGAACAATAGTTAAAAGTGTTTTCATTTAAGAGGCAGAGAGACATATTTCCAAGATTGAAGCAGAGTTTTGAATTTTAAATGGATGAGCTGTTGATATCTATTACCCTCCATTCTGGGGTGAATTTTCTAAATATATTCTAGTTAAAGTATTTGCTTCACTGCCAATGGGTTTCGGTATTTATCATGTAAACATTTTGCTAATCACTCCTTATCAAACGTCATCCTTAGACTTTTCAGTATTTAGTATTTAGACAAATTCTGTCAATACTAATTGAACATCATTATGTAACACCTTTTCTTTTTAGATATAAAACTTGTGGTGAACATATTGTGTGATATGATTAGCACAATTCCTGGTATATACTTAGAAAAGCATGAAATATTTTGGGAAAATAACTTGCATAATGGCTAGTTATAAATATATTCCCAGGTGTTTTATTTACTCAAGTAAGAAATGTCAATATTTATTGAATAATATGCTAATCTTATTCTCCTTTTTAGTGTTCTACAAGAAGATCCTAGTTTTCTTACCCAGTATCAAGGATGATAAACCAACCATTTTGAGTAACATGAAAGTTCAATTGGAATTCTGAACACACTTCACGCTCCTTATACTCTTCTGGGATCTTCTAATAATTTCCTCCAAGATTTCTCAACAGTCAAGAGGAAGATATAGGATCAGGGAAAGGATTTCATAAATCAAGTACAAGCCAAGAGAACAACAACCTTTTAGAATCATATCTATTCCAACAGGGTTCGGTTATATTTGGTGACAATGTATCATCACACCTTGATTTGTTTTTAGTGTCTCATATGTAACTTATTAGGCTGTACCTCATCTTCAACTTGTTCTCCACTTAGGTAATGTCTATTTTTGTTATCTTCTGTTTAGAGAATTTATATAGCATCTTTCAGGTATATTTCCAGCAAAAATACCTCAGAGCTTACGGACCTTAGCTCAATAAAACTTTGCACGACTAAACAACTTGACATACAAGGAAATTCCAACTGTTGTAGTCAGCTTTTTCACTGCTATGACCACAAAGACCTGCCAAGAACAGTTAGAGGAGGAAAAGATAATTTGGGGGCTCCTGGAGCTCACATTTTCAGAGCTCAAAGCCAAAAATGGTCAAAGTCCAAAGTCGTTTTCTCAGGGCCCAAGGTGAGGCAGAACATCATTGAAGAATAGTGTGGCAGAGGAAAGCAGCTCAGGACATGATGATCAGGAACACAGACACTCTTCTCACCATGAATACATTAGAAACCCCAAACCATGCCCCTCAATGAGCTACCTCCTTCAGCCACACCCTACCCCTTACAGTTACCACCCAGTTAATCCTTATCAGTGTATTAATCCACCGATTAGGTTCATGTCTTATAACACCATCATTTCAGCTCTAAACATTTCCATGTTGTCTTATACATGAGCTAGTGTGGGACACCTAATTTAAATCATGATACCAATCTTAATAACTTTCTTACTAAAACCAGCAGTGCCAAAAATTTAAAGTATTCTGTGTGAGTCAGCTTCTTTGCCATCCTAACTCTTAGACTTCCTTGGGTTACAGTGAATGTACACAGTCTAAAAGTACCCATATAATAGAAACATAAATGTAGCCATTTGGTTACTATGATGCCATTCTTATATAAGGGTAGCACTATGTATTCTGATTATGACAAAAAATTCAGATAGCTCTTGTTCTAGTAATTTCTATAATCTGTATTCATCAGAATATTCTGACAAAATATCATATATTCAATAGAAAACCAATAACATTTTTTATGTATTCTTATCACCAGCAAGGAAACTTCATGATAATCATGCTAAAATGGATAAGTAAAATTTTAAAAAAATTACACATGGTATTTTAAATCTAAATATCATATACATGCTTTAGGATAGTTTCTTTTTGGAGTGAATTTTATGTAATACTGAAGAAAATATAAAATACTATATACTCAGGATAGAGTCTTTTCATTTCCTTTAGCCATGTCTTCACAATTGAATGATGTCCTTTGAATCTGAGATCCAATTACCGTCATTTGGGAAAAGATTCTGATTACCAATTTAATGCAATTCTTTTTTTAGCAGACTGCAATGATACATGGAGGGAATGTAACTGTGTCCTTATTTAGTGTTAAATTATCTACTTCATGTAATGAGCAAATGTTGGAAATAAGGAAAAGATGTTCTATACAATTTTTCTCAAATGACATAGATTGGAAGTCTAGTAATTGGCCCAAAATCCTGATTTCTCATCAATTACTTAAATATTAGACCACATTTTATAAATTAAGCTTAGTCTCTCATTCTCGAGATTTTTTTTCATTTAGTAGAGTGCTACCTACTTATACAATGTCTATCTCCTAGGAATTTAATGCCCTCATAGTGATGGAAACTGAGGCAGAGTTAATTTTAGTGGCTTTCTTCAATCCCTAATCTTCTATTTCTGACAATGTGCTCTCCATGAGAAATTGTCACCTCATGCACATTTAGTACTAGAGTAGGTCACTGTATTCAAAAGTTTCCATAGAGACTGCCCCAAACTTTTATATTTGCAGCTCATTAGCTGAGAGAGATGCTTCATTTTTTGAAACTGCATGTGTATCTTGTGGGAAAAACCACTCTACAATCACTAAAGCAGGAGTGAGGAGAAAATATAGAATGTTCAAGACCCTCAGTAGCAAAATCAGGACACAGTTCTTTTCCTTGTTACTAATCCATTCCATCAAGTTGTGAAGCAAATATTCCCAATATATAGATCTAGAAGCCTAATTTCTCAAGATAATAACCTAACATGTCAACAGTGAGGCTCAGAATTGAGGTCCAAAGGTAAGGATGCTGGGAATTCTATTAAAGGGGTTACAATTTTCAGGACACTCAATGTGTTCAGCAAAACAAAGACTTTAAGGCTTTAGTGGAACTAGCACAGATAACAGCCACAATCTCTTATAACTATGTGTCCCTGAGTCTATATTTTTCTACTATATGAAATCAAAATAACAGACACAAAATCACAGATATCACCTACTTTGAATAGTCACTCTGAATGAGAGAAACCACACTTCTGCACTGTTAATTGTCTCTATAAAGGAATCATTTATTAAAAGAAAGAGGGACATAAAGAATGAGATGAAGCACCAAAGAAAATTTTAAATTCAGAATACATTTAGGAATCATGCTTTTTTATATACAGATAAGGAGAGAGAAGGACAGTGAGAGAGAAAGAGAATTAATTTTATTTAGTTTTTAATGGGGCTTTTGTTGCTCCAACACTTTATTGTGTATGTGGTGCTGGTGTTCACACATGCCAAGCAAGCACTATAACCACTGAGCTGCCACTCCAGCCCCTGAAATCATGCTTAATAGTAATAATCACAATGATTGCTAAATGGTACTAAAGAAGTTATATAGGAGAACATAGGATTTAATTTTCAATTGAGGGTCTGTAATAGGTAATGGTTTCCAAATATCTGCTTTAAGATTATAATCCATTCTTTTGGAAAAACCATTTCTGAGGATTCATTTGCTGACATGATTTCCCCCCACTTTTTCTGCTAAGTCTAAATTTGATTTAAGTCACTAGTGCAGCATTAGAATGGAATTCTTAATTACAAAATTTTTAGAAAATAAGCAATATTAGTATTATAAATATTAAATGGTTCTAAAATTGTTACAAACTACAAATGTGATGTGTGTGTGTGTATATATAGTATATTTATTAAAATTTTATAAAATCATATAAACAAAATAGACAAACTATTGACAACACACATTAATCATGATCTGCATAGGAGATTACAGACCACCAACAAACTTTTTAGGAAAGAGTCAAGTGAGCACTGTGGTATATATAGGGAAAGTTAGAGATACCCTTTTGTACCCTGGTAAATGAAATGCAAATGTGCTTCTTTGAGAGACATGAAGCAATACAAGCAGAATGATACTAGAGAATTTCTGCCTGAAATGTTAAATGGAAGGTGTTCTCCAAATCATCCTCTGTGAAAGTACACATTATTCACTTTGTAGAAACAGCAGGGAAAACCAATTGATAGTTTGAAAATATAGTATTCATTGTTTAGTATTTCTTTTTTAAGCTCATTTTTCTAAACAGTGGTTTATATAATAAATTACACTTAAGTCTATATTAATATTCCTGATAGCTTAACATTGTGCTTTCTTTCAGTTACAACAATGGTTGTGAAACAATTGTTATTGTTTCCTAGATAATTCCTGACAGACATCCTGGGAGTAGTTGATAAACTTTAAATTCCAGACTTCAATTCCAAAGCCACTGAGTGGGAATTTCCAGAGGCAATCATATAATGTTCCCCATGCAGTTCTAATCCCGTGTTAGTGTATTAATATCCTTTTAATACTTTGACAAATTTCTACAAACAGTAACTTACAAAAACACAAATTAATCTCTTACAGATCTAAAGTTCATAGTCTGAAAATGTGTGTCACTAAGCTAATGTCAAGGTATCAATACAGCCGTTCCCACCTGGGAATTCTAGGAAGAAACCTTATTTGCTGCAGCTTCAAAAGGATACCTGGGTTCTTTGGTTCTTTGCCCCCTTCTACTGTCTTCAAAGACAATAGTGTAGTAACTTCAAATCTTGTTCTGTCTTTTTAAAAAATTTATTATTATTCTAACCTCTTGTTTTCTTCTTGTATGGAGTGTTGTAATTACATGGAGCTCATTTCGATAGTCCAACATAATCTTTTTGTATTAAAGCTTTAAGTTGTTCATATCTGCAATGGGATGTAGTTTATTTTAGGTTTAGGGCATTAGGATTTAAACATTTTTGAGGAGACGTTGTTTTGTTTACTTTACCAAGTTTTGGTGAATCTTGATCTTATCCAACAATTTAATTCTATAAATCTATTTGTTCATCAACGTTTCTGCTGCCACATACAAATACATTCACTCATCCATTCATTAATTTGCTCATTCATCGTTTAAGCACTATTTCATACTTATTGTGAATGAAAAACAGAGTCAGTCCATGGACCCATAAAAAGAATGAAAAACAATGCATACCATCATAGAATTGTATTTTTCAATAGGGTTTTTAAATTAAATTCATATATGTATTACCTAGCATGTAAGGTCTAGACATAGCATGTAATTTATTGTTATCATGTAATTTATTTCAGAAGTAGATTATAAGATAGCATAGGCAACCTTGGAAATATATCATAGAGTTGCTTAGTTTAAAAAAAATCAAATCTATAAAACTATAGCCTTAGGAGATAATATTGAGCAAGTGACATACTGTTAGTGTGTCAATAAAATCAAACTTTACCAGTTAGAAGAATAATGAGCTCTTTTCATTGTGTACCCAAAGGACATTAACTCAAGAACATGTATTTAATGCATGACCTCACCTCTCCTGATAAGATAAAATTGCTAAAATTGGTCATCTGGGAGTATTATTGAGTTTATATTTTATTCTCTGTATTGCGAAGAAATACTTTTTTGCATAACTTATACACAAAAATCATAATAAACATTTTGTTATTTGGATTTCTGGCCAAGTAGCTTAACGAATGTTCAATTAAAGAATATGTGCTTTTAAATTGTTAGATCAGAAATGACAGAAAAGCTCCTGTACTATTAAAAATGTCCCAAACTAGGAATACTCTCTTAATGCCATGCACAGAGAGAAAATTGAAACTGAACATCACTAGAAGAAAGTAGTAGTTAATGGTCCCCATAGTCAGGTTTTTCTAAAACAGCCTCATGAAACCTTGTCATGCCTTGAGCTCATTTTATCTCTTCCAAGCTTTTGTCTCCCTTGATGTCACTATGCAATTTTACTATAAATACTGTCCACTCTTCTTCTCCCAGGACAGCAGCAACATGCATAGTAGACATATTCTACATGAGCAATTATTTTAACTTGTGCTGTTTCATCTTCATTTACCCTGTGCTTTGAAGCTGATCTCTAGATTTTTTTTATCTCT
The DNA here is from genome assembly GCA_004027875.1 of Aplodontia rufa. NCBI lineage: Eukaryota > Metazoa > Chordata > Mammalia > Rodentia > Aplodontiidae > Aplodontia > Aplodontia rufa. The sequence goes on along the minus strand of PVKS010036103.1, from coordinate 10,438 downwards.
TTCTATATTTTTATTGATTCATTATAGTTGTACATAATATGGGATTTGTTGTTACATATTTACACATACATGCAATATGATTCCCAGATATTTAGCTATTCTTCTGAATTTGCTTCATGCTTTGAAATTTTCCTGAGCTCCTACCTTTCTTCAAATTTATCTCTCCTGCTATCCTTTCTCTATACATTTAAATGAAGAATGTTTGAGAACACTATTCTAGCTTTAGGGTAAAATGTATTCTTGATTTTATGTGATTACAATCTCAGTAAACATGTTTTATTTTAACAGGAGCTGTCAATACCAAAAATCTGTGCTTCTCCATTTGCAATGTAAATGTCTTTCATTTATTATATACAGCATATCAGAAGCTACACATTATGCATTTATCTGAAGCATGAATCTACTTTATTCCAAGTAAATTAAAGTACTACCTTTGTAATATTAAATAAGACATATAATTTTTGTTCAATGCTTTTAATCTAGGTCTTCAAATAAATATTGTCTTGGGACAGCTTATTTTAGTTCACATAGACCTAAATCCTCTCCCTATAGAATCCCACAGAAAACATTTAATTCTTCTATTATTAATATTTTACTCTAAAAGTTTAGGAATAGTTGCCTAAAATGTTTGGGGCTTAGTTTTGTTGACATTCCCATGGGAATCAGTATAAAACTTGGACCTGGAAAGGAAAGAACAGAAGTTACTTTGAAATCCAAATGTGTATTAATTTTTGAGTAATGACTTTTTCAATGATAATAGAAATAATTGAGAAGCAGAAGTATTCAAATAAAAAACAACATAAGCAACTACATAAAAATTTTCACATTCTAGACAGCATTTATCACATTTTTGACAACCACAGCTTTTGTGAGAAGATTTATAACCAATGGCTAGAGAGGAAATCAGACATTGAGAATTAAATGGGCATTATCTAGAGTCACCTCCTTATTTCACAGGTATGAAGATGAGAAGCCACAGTAAGGACTGAGCACCATGCTGACGGATAAGTCAGAAAAACTTCCTGGTAAAATTAAGAAACCCTGACTTCCATCAGCCTAACGTACAAAGAGACATTTATGGTGTTATATAACCAAACTATGGAATGAGTAGAGGCCAAGCTCCGTGGAAGACTGATTGAAAACTGGTCATTTAATTTAAAGATGACCTTCTCTTCCACCTGCTTAGTCATTAGCTTTGTGTTCTTTGTGAGTTGACCTTTTCTGAACATGGAAAACATGGCAGTAGTTATCTCTTTGTTTTATGCTAACAGCTTCTCATCTACTAAGAAAGATATTTCTTACTATTTCAGACACTAAAATCTTACTGGCCTGGATTGGGTCAAATGATCCTAAAAACCAAGGAGAAATGATTTAGGTCAGTTTTCAGTCTGTGAGATTTCTCCTATCATAATCAAGACAGAAGTAGGCCAAGGAAAGAGGAAAATGAGCAGGGGCACTGACTTGCTCTCTGGGCTCAATAGTAAACCAAAGAATCCCGGGTTTCCAAAATGCTTGCACTTAACACTCAGGCTAGAACTTTTTTACACAGCATGTTCCCATTGATCCAACCACTATTCTCCATTATAGAAATCATTTTTTAATGGATGGTTAAATATACTGGGGTCAGAAGATCAACTTTTCCTTGAATTGTCATCTGTACATCAATTTTTCATTTTATTATGTGTGTCACAGTGGCCATATATTGTGTGAAAGAATGTATGTGTGTGTGTGTGTGTGTGTGTGTGTGTGTGTGCTAAATGGTATCATACATTGTAGTTCATTACTCATATATTTTTCAGAAATGGCTTTTTTTTTTTTTAGGATTCTTCCCCAAATGATATTTTTCTCCACATCCGTGTTTCATATTAACTTTCTTCAAAAAGACCTTTGTGAGGTTTCTGTTGCTATTCATATGCAGATTTTCTCTTCTGCTATGTGCCTTATTGTCCTTTAGTTTTCAGAACAATCACCTGTTGCTTCCCATAGGTATATGCCAAATGTCTACGGGGACTTTGTTAGTACTCTTCATTGGTTATCAAATTAATAAAAATAGTTCAAATATTACCATTTTCTAACTATGATAATCAATATGGTATTATTTAGAACATATTTTGAAATTTTGAAATGAAATAAAAATTACTACAATACGAATACTGTTTTTTGAAAATACATGAAATTCATAGATGTTGAACTGAGCCAACCCACCCAGCAACTGCTCATGACCCCAGGTGTGTCCAGGACACTCACTCCTCAGGAGCCTCACCCAAAGCCAAGATGACCCAACCCACCCAGCAGCTATGCAGGCCCCCAAGGAATCTCAATTCAGAGAAAATGAGTAATCCAACTATAAAAGGTTCACCTTAAACCCACAACTCTCTACCAAAGATCCCATTGACAGGGACCAGGATGAAAATGTAGAAAAAAAATCAATAATCTGATTACTAAAAGGAACAATGAACTAAAAGAAGATTTAATGAAGGGACTAAGTGAGAAATCTCAAGATTTGAAAAACTATTATCAAACAAATAGACATACTGAAAAAGGTAGTAACAGCTAAAATTTTCAGTCAATCACATCAGAAAAATGATGAAAGAATATAACAATACTATATCCTGTATAGAAAACAGAACCTCAGCTCTTGCAGAATGAACTTCCAACAATGTGGACAAATTTAGTAAACTTGAGAACACAGATGACAAAAAAGAAAGAAAAATGACAGAACACCAGCAGAATTTTCAAAATTTCTAAGATGAAATCTGAAAAATTAAAACTAATTGAGATACAAGAAGAAATCAAATTTTGAATAAATGGCATAAAGAGTATTCTTTTTTATTTTTATTTTTTAAAGAAAGAGGTGACAGTGAGACAGAGAGAGAAAGGAGAAGCAATTTTTAATTTAGTTTTTCATGTGACTCTCATTCCTCTGACACTTTGTTGTGTATGTGATGCTGGGGTTTAAACTCGCATACTTCTGCATACAAGGCAAGTACCATAACCATCAAGCCACCATTACAGCCAGCCCATAAAGAATGCTCTTAATAAAATAGTTTAAAAAATTCTCCCATATTAGAATAGAATAATAAATGCTCATAAAGGAAGTGTATAGGATACCCAATAGGCCTAATCAAATGAGAAGCTCAATAAGACACACCATATTCAAAATGTGTAACAGGGAAATCAAAGAAAGTATAGTAAAGTGGCAAAAGAGAAAAGTGAAATCACATTCAGAGGAAAACCAATAAGAATCACCACCGACTTTCTAGCTCAGACCCTAGAAGCAAGAAAATCATGGAAGGAAATCTTTCAATCTCTGAATGACCACAATCTACCACCAACAACATTATACACAGCAAAACTCAGCTTCAAGTTCAAAGGAGAAATAAGAATATTTCATGATAATATCAAATTTGTAGCATTCATGAACAGAAAAACAACATCACAAAGAATTCTCAAAAATAAACAAATAGAAGAACAATCAAATAATCCTCAAAACCCTCAAACAGAGGAAATTCAATAAATGTACACACTATCAAAGGACAAGCAAACAACACAGATATTTTGAAAAACTATACTCCTCTAAATTAAATAATCTGAAAGATATGGACAACTTTCTGAACACATACAACATCCCAAAAATTCATTTAGGATGATAGAAAGCCTAAACAGCCCAATAGCAGGCACCAAAATCAATATAGCACTGAAAAGCTTCAAATGAAGAAAAGCCCATGACCTGATGGCTTCCCCACTGAGTTTTACTACACCAAAAATGAGGAGCTAAGACCTCTCCAAATTAGGGTATTCCAAGAAATTGTAAAGAAGAGAACTCTCCAAAACAAATTTTATGAGTCAATCATAACTCTGATACCAAAACTCAACAAAGTATCAGAAAAAGAAAATTAGAGACCAATATCTCTCATGCACACTTACACAAAAATTCTTAATAAGGTTCTAGCAAACCACATGCAAAAATATGTCAACAAGGTAATTCATCATGCTCAAGCAGACTTCATTTCAGAGATGTAAGGCTGGTTCAACATGTGTAAATCAATAAATGTAATTTGTCACTTAAACAGATTAAAGACAAAAACCATATGATCATTTCAATAGATGCAGAAAAGGTCTTCAATAAAATCCAACACTCATTTATGATCAAAACACTGTAGAAGATTTGGATCAAAAGAATTTATCTTGACTATGAAAAAGCAACATATGACAAACCCTCAGCTAGTATAATAGCTGAAATGGCGAAAAGCTGAAAGTCTTTCTATTAAACACAGGAACAAGACAAAGCTTCCTGCTTGCACCACTTTTATTCAATAGAGTCCTTGACAATCTAGCAGAAGCAATCACATAAGGAAAGGATATCAAAGAACAGTAAAAAAGGAAGTCAAATTATCCTTTTTTACAAATGACATGATCCTATATCTGGAAGATCCAAATAATTCCTCCAGAATACTACTTGAGCTTATGAACAGTTTTAGCAAAATAGCAGGCTACAAGATCAAAACCCATGAATCAATAGTTTTCTTACATGCTAACAACAATAGGGCAGAAGAAATCAGGAAATCAGTTGCATTTACAATATCCTTAAAATTAATAAGATACTTGGGAATTAAACTAATAAGGGATGTAAAAGAATACTACAAAGAAAATTTTGAACATTGATGAAAGAAATAGAAGAAGACCTGAGAGGATGGAAGGCTGTTCTGTTTCTTGATTAGGTAGAATTAAAATAATTAAAATAGTCATTCTGCCAAAGCACTATACAGATCCAATGCAATCCCCATCCAGATTCCAATGTTGTTCTTTACAGATATAGAAAAAGCACTTCTCAAATTCATTTGGAATAACAAGAAACTCAGAATAGCCAAAACATTACTAAGCAATAAAGATGAAACAGGTGGTTTCACAATACCAGATCTAAAATTATACAAAATACCTGTAGTAACCAAAGCAGCATGATACTGGTATCAAAATAAAAATGATAGCCAATGGAATAGAACAGAAGACTCTGAGACAAATCCACAAACCTTTCAAAACCTGGTATTTGACAAAAGAGGTGAAAATATAATATGGAGGAGAGACAACCTAGTCAATAAATGGTGCTGGATGAACTGGACAGCCATTTGCAGGAAGTTGAAGTTAGATCCTTACCTCTCACCTTGCACAAAAATAAAATCAAAATGAATCAAGTACCTGGGAATTAAACCACGTACCACACAACTCACAGAAGAAAAATTCAGAACAACACACTGGCATATGGGAATAGACAACAAGTTTCTCAACAAGACTCCCAAAGCAAAAGAATTAGTCAGGAATAAATAACTGGGATGCTATTAACTAAAAAGCTTTTGGTCAGCCAAGAAATTGTTCAAAACTGTGAAGAGAGAACCTATAGAATGAGAGATAATCATGGCCTTTGATTTCACCAAGGGGACTAATATCCAAAATTTACAAAGAACTCAAACACTTTTTATCAAAAACACAATAACCCAATCAATAAATGGGCCAGAGAGGGAAACAGAAACTTCTCAACAGAGTAATTGAGAAAACCAATGACTACATGAGAAATTGCTTTAAATCATTAGTAATCAGAGATATGCAAATCAAAACTACATTAAGATCTCACCTCACTACGGTCAAATTGGCAAAGCTGAAGAATATAGACAATAACAGATGTTGGAGATAGGAACAGTAACATGCTGTGGGTGGAACCTCAGACTGGTACAGCCACTGTGGAAATTAGTGTGGAGGCTCCTCAAAAAATTAGGGATGGATCCACCATATGACCCTCCTATACCCCTTCTGGGTATTTTCCCGGAAGAGCTAGAATCATCACAGGACACAGCAAAATCAATGTTTGTATTAGCTCAATTTACAATAGCTAAATTATGAAATCAATCCAGATACCCTTCACTGGATTAATGGATCCAAAAGCTCTGGTATATATATATAAAATGGAGTTCTACAAAGCTATTAGAAACAAAGATACCATGACCTTTGAAGGTAAATGGATAGTTATGGACGAAATCATGCTGAGTGAAATTAGCCAAATCCATAAACTCAAGGGTGAAATGTTTTTCCTCATTGTGGAGGCTAGAGCAAAACCCAGACTTGGTGAAAGGTAGTTAAGCTCTTGTGCTAGACATACCAAAGGCAGAGCAACACTTAAGTTATGGAAAACATAGATATGTGGGGGTCAGGAGGGAATAGGTGGAGGGGAGAGGCAAGGAAGGGAAGACAGGGAGGCATCTAGGGAGACAATCAACAATGTAACATACTCTTTACTCCCTCCCCTAGAAGCCCAGTAATACTTATGCAGTCATTTAATTCTGGAAAATTCATTTTCCCAGACATTTATAACTATGTGGGGGGGGGATATAAAAGAATCAAGAGACTGGGCTGTGGGCAATGTGTAGGTGACTCTGGATTTGGATCAAATGCATATAGTATTGTTACTTCATATGGATTTAAGTTTGTAAAACAACTCTATTCCTTGGCAGGAATATAAGAAAACAACTATAAGACCTCCACCCTCCTGGAGGGGATAGAAATGTAACAAATACATAATGTATATTTAACAGAAACATACTTACAAAGTCTGCTTTCAGACTCAATTAATAAACCTGGAAGATACATACAAAGTTGTACTTATGAGCTCTATTTAGGGAACCCAATGAAAGAGAAAGTACTTTTGGGTGTAATCCATTTATTGCCTTCAACCTTACTATACATTTGACCTTCGGAGTAATAACATCACAAGTTCCAGGACCCTTCCTCCTCATTCATAGCCATAGTTCTTTTATATTGTAGGGTAATATAAAAGAAAAAGAAAAAAAATGTTTGAACAAAATTAATTTTGGGAGATTTTATTAGGAAAATTCAGTTTGCTGTGTCGGAAAAAATGTTGCTTTTCCTCTTGCAGTATCTAAGAGAGAGAAATCTTCAATAACATTTTACAAAGTAAAATATTAGTGTAGTTTCTTCAGTCCCCTTTCAGTTCAGCACCTCTTGTAACCATAGCAACCTGTGAATGCGAAGGAACAAGAAAAGATGCCCCTGATTCTGTCTTGCCCGTGTGTCCTATCTAATAGCTGATAGTCTATGATTTGTAGTTCCCGTAGCAAATTAAGCATGTTCTCTTATTATTTTCAGATTCTCTAGTTATTCATTTTGCCTTTTAGCCTAAAATAAAAGCCATGATGGCAACAGATTATCAGTTGTACCTTAGTTTAAATTTTTCCATCTTGCACATTGGATTTGTGTTCCTGTCACTAGGTAGAAATCCCCTCTGACAGACCAGAGCCTGTATCCCTATAGTTTTATAAAATTCTAATTCAATTTTCTCAGATAGAAAGTATAGAAGAACAAGAATAACATAGACCACGAACTCTGGTCAGGGACTGGTGTGCTTCTAATCCCAAGCCTGCTAATCCTACCTGAAGGAGTTGAGTCAAGTCACTTTCATCTCTGTCTGTTTCCTCATTTTCAAAAACAGGGACATTGACAAACATTTTTCAAATCATCAGAGATGAGTTAATGAGATTACATCTGAAAGTCTCCTAGCATAGCATGAGCTGAACTACAATTAATTGTAGCAAATTATTTTAACCAAAGTCTTTCTTTCCTTTCTTCAACCACAGCACGAAGTAGAAAATGAGAATTGCAATCTGAGTTGGGGTGACTGACAAAAACGAAGTAAAATTTTAGAGAAATGAATGTGCAATTTGTTGGTGTCTTAGCATTGGTTCCAATGTAACAAAGACAAATGTTGCTCCTATGCCCAATTGTGCAACTTTCTCAAACAGGCCATACATACCCTGGGACCTTCAGCCAGCCAGTGTGGTCCTCTCTGCACAGCTCCTGCAGTGGGCAACTTGAGAGAGCAGCTTTGCTGAGTCTTCTGGAGTGACTTTGATGTTGTAAACCATTTACAGAAGCACCTTATGAAATCAGGGCTGGGTGTTGAAATTATCCAACATTGAACAGTTCCTGCAATATCTTTTGCTGTTCCATGAAACAGAAAAACCAAAGTGACATGAGCTCTTGTACTTCCCAGTGCCGACTGCACAGGATGTCAATGTGAAGAAGCCGTTAGTGTGTCTCAATAGCTTCTCTACCTAGTACCTAAGAGACAAGGAAAAATCACCACTGCCTCTTCACATTTCTCTTTCCTAAGAACAGAATGAGAAGTTTCTAAATTCCCAAAGGCTAGATATGCAAAAACAACTTTAGAAACAGATTCTGGATCAGTATTTCAATGATCATGTTACATTGTGAAAGTGCATTTTAAGGCACCCAGATCGTGCTAAAATGTTAGTTGTCATTTTCTAGCTGTCATAAGGAGAGGGAATGGAGGAAAAGGCCCCTCATCCTGTGTCAGATGACATGAGTTCTAATCCTAGCTCTGTCACAAGGCAATTATGTGAACTTATTTAAATCATTCAATAGCTCTGGACCTGAGGGCCCTCATCTATGCAGACAAAATTATTTCTGAGCTCCCATCCAGGGCTAGGATTCTATGATCTATACCTTCAATTTGCCTCTGCTCGTAGAGTGGGCAGATTGAATGCACTTTCAGAAGTGCTAACCATCCTTCCTGAGAACATTTTTACAGTAAGGTTATTAGGTAAATAAAAAGAGTTTCTATTTGCAGAAAAAAAAATCTCTTGGCACTATGGCTTCATATTAATATTTAATGCTTTAGCATTATAAAGTCCATGCACATAACATTTTCAATTCCCTTTAGTTTACTCAGCAAGTATGAATTTTGCGAACATGGTATACTAGATCCCTAATCATCTCTAAGTCTCTGGTGTTCTTAAACAGTCCAAAACTGAAGCTGTTTTAGAATTTTCTTTTAACTGTTCAACAGTGATTTTGATTTTGGATTGATGCCCCAAACACTTATTATTAGTTTATTTTCAAATTCAGTACCTATTGCAAAAGCATCCATATTTAATTCATCAATTAAATTGCAATAATGATATGAAAACTCTGGCTTACCATAAATGCAACCATTTATCATGAATGATTTTCTTCATTGACATGGATCTAATACTGTTGACATTTTATGATGCCAGCAATTGTGAACCACAACATTACTGCCTTTCATCCCTGTGCACTACATGATGTTACAGCTTACATTCATATCAATCAAGCATCAGATAATATTTTCACAAGACTTAATTGTAGTCACTTGCTGGATATGGTGCAATAATATCTGCAAACTTCTTTCATTCTGGACTCAAAATGTAGCACAATAGGCCTAAAGCTAATCACTTCCATAATTCAACCTTAAGTGCAGCTGTGAAATACCATTTCTTCAGAACTCATTTATGATTAAGGAAGTTGAATTAATCATTGTCTTATAGAACACTAGATACATGTCCAATATTAATTGGTAAGGTTGATGCTTTCCTGTACATAAATTACCTATGGGAAGAGATAATCCAAGGTTAAGGGAAATTAGCTTATACTCTCAGGGATCTTGAAAGAGTACCAGATATGTCATCAGTAACCTGTGGAAAAGAAAGAAGTGACTCATCTCTTTGTGTTTAATAAAACATAGAATTCAATAGTATTATCATCCATTAAATGCCTATAACACGTCAGCTCCTCTATTGGATATTATAGCTACAAAGGAGACTGCTAGCCTCTAAGACCTCAATAGTGTTGATAACCAGAAAACAAACTGATGTCATAGTGTGTAGGATTGGTGCTATTTTAGAGTCGTGTGCAAATGCCTGCTCCACATAAGGCGGAAAGGGGAGTCTTCACAAATGAAGACAGTGCCCCATTTTTCGGACATGCAAAAGAAGTTTCTGGATGAACAGAAGGATGTCATTATACAGGCAACAACAAATTCAAAAAATTACATTTCGCATTGTATATACACACTTTAGTGAATTTGATCAACACAACTCAGTCAGTCAAAGCTGCTTCTTAAATAAGCAATTATACTCATCAGTAAACCATGACATAGACTATAATGCCAAGGTTGAGTTATCACAGAAGTTTAATAATAAGAACTGTCTGATTTTTCCGTGTATCATTGTTTCCTAACATCCTAGCAATTTTAACATATGTGGATCAAATAAGTAATAAGGAGGTCACTCAATAGCAACATCAAAATATTTGTATGAAAGATACAATATAGACTTGGGTTTACTTATTTCCTGCATCTGAGGGTTCATAGGAAAGAAATTAATGTTAACAAAAATGTCCACTGATTTCTGGCATGTGATTTAAGAAATATACACAGGAGGTACATTAAGAGCATAGTGAGAGCTACGTGAGCTGTTAGGTTCATTTTGGTCATGAATTCTCTACCCATTTGAGCTTCTTCATGATTTCTCTTCAGTCAGTGGCAGAACACAGTGGAGAACTGATCTAACATGTATAACATATCCGGTGGGAGTTATCCAGGCAACCTTCA
>PVKS010036102.1:0-19585 GCA_004027875.1 Aplodontia rufa | reverse complement strand
AGGCCAGCGTGCCATAGTACTACGCTTTTGGTGCTATGGATTGAACCCAGGGCCTCATTCATGCTAAGTGTGAGTTCTACCACTGTTCAATCAAGACCCTGCTGCATTTTTAATTTCAAAATTTCATCAGATTATTGAAGAATTCAATACACTGCACTGACTTACCATAGCAGAGATACAAGACATTTTTTTCTTCTCTTAAATGTTAACTACACTTAAAGGGTAAACAGAACAAATCAACAGTAAGAATAGAACTTCCAAAAATCAGATGCAGTGAAAACTGCTTTCCTCTTTCAGAAAGAAATACGTCAGAGGTTCCGCACACAGATTTTTTTTTGGTACTAAGATTGGCAGTTTATATTCCACTGTTCTTTGTCAAAAGTACTGCTTCTGAGGAGAATGGTGGGTGGCCTCTTCTCACCAACTTTCCTGCAGAAAAGGGTGGATTTTAAATTAAAGACACTGAAGCGAAACTTATAAGCTTAAAATGTTCTTTTAGTCTGTGGAATTGCAAAGGGGCATTCCTCACTTAAAACAGATAAAACTCCATCCAAACTCCACTGATGTGACAAAGGACTTCTTGAGACCTCCACGGCTTCCCTCACGGGGCTGCTGCTAGCCTGTTAGCAGCTCAAACCGCTTTACCCTGTTGCCACAGAGCAGCAAAGAAGAGGGGAAATCTTTGTCTTATTATAAAATAATTGCTTTGCTTTGCCTTCACTGAAAGCATCTTTCTCTAACAGGAAGAGACAACTGTCTTATGGGGAAAAAAAATTCCACTTTTATTACCTCTTAATTATAGTGTCGCTGTTCCCAATGTTATACAATAGCAAAGAATTCTGCCTGCACTGCCATTATAAACTATTTTCAGTATGTGTGACTCAGAATAACATCTATTCTCTCACATTTGACATGTGGGAATAAATTTTGAAAACTCTGGATTATGGGCAAGTGTGTAAATCCCTCTACACCAAGTGAACCCTCCAATCACGCTGGGTACCCCCCAGCTCCATTGCTGTGAGCTCTCCTCAAGCTCCAAGTATTTAAGGTGACAGTGAAAATGCGTACCATCAAAAGGTCCCCATATCCCAACAAAGCAGCTCCTACTACAATGTCAGGTGGGTGAAATGACAGAGGAATCCATGCTAAAAGGCAACAATCTGATGAAGACATTTAGAAATGACTACGGTATGTTCACAACTGGCCTCTTTCGATTCTCTTCATTCCAACTCCTCTGGTCCCCTTTTCCAAAAGAACCTACCGTTAACACTTGAGCCATTTCTCCTGATGGTTAATTACCACCAAACACTGGGCTTGTCCCTCTGTGTCGCAATAGGTTATAAACATTCTTGGTTGGTTTTCTGCTGTGATAGGTGAGGATTTAACATCCCATTACATTTTCCCAATAAATTTAAATGCTTTTATTTATATTTGTGTTGACAATCTCTGTAGTTTAAATGAACACACCGAGGCGCTCTTCCTCAATAAAGATTTCCCCCAAGCCTTTATTGGGGTATTGGCAAACAGCAAGTCTATATTTATATTGATGTTTTAATATATGCATACATCATTAAATTGTTACCAAGCTAGTTAAGACACTGTTTGCTTCACCCTGTTACCATTTTCCTATTTAGTTTTGAACTGACAAATAACAGATTATTTTCATTTCCTCAGTACCAAGCACTGTCTTCTGACTTCCACTCTCCATGAAGAGCTAAGCGGCTCTTTCTCTCTGCTCCCCTCTCCACCTTTACCTTCCAGCTTACTCACCAGACTCTTTCAGGATTCAAGGACAACATTTTCCTTCTATTGTGTACTCATAATTAAATTGCTCACATTTCTAAATGTGAACAATGAACAAAATTCTATGCTTGCGTTAAGGTTCTTCAATGTTATACAGTAGCAATGGCAATCGCAAAAGATGTTCTTTTCTTGGTACTCAGTTTTATTTTTTGGGTTTGCTGTTGCTTGTATAAATTTCAAGAAAAAAAATTACCCTCATATGTTTTTAAATTGTCCGTGCAATCAAGTGCTCAAGTTTTAAAAATGTATCATGAACTATGTAAGACAATAAAGGTTATCGAACATCATAACGCAAGCATACCTGTACCACCGCAGAACTTAAACTATCAGTCAGTACAACTGATTTCTGTGTTCTCCTTACTGCACGTTTTTCTCCCTGGTAGAAGTAGCCATCATTCCTAAGTAATAACTTTTGTGTATGAATACTTGCCTACTAAAATCAGTATTATCTGAACACTTTAGAATGTTACTGGATGAGCCCATTACTCAGCGAATTTTTTTTCCCCTAACATGACCATTTGTGAGATTCATTCACATTGAAACATGAAGTGCCAGTTCTTCCCTTCTCACTGGTACATGAACACTGCATACAGAACCCATCTAATCCCCTACCAGTGGGCATTTAGGTTGTTTTATCTTGAGTTATTATAATGTTTTGTTAAGTCTATGCTTCCACTTGTAAAAATAGAAGGTTTTATCCCCCCCACACCGGACAGCAATATACACACATTTATGATTAACCAAGACACCATGACAGGTGATTGGTTTTTTTTTATTATTCTTTATCAATTATTGCCAATTATTTTCCAAAACTGGGAGACCACTAATAATTTGCAGGGTAATAAAAGAGTTCACTGCTCTAAATCTTTGCCAATATTTGATATCCTTTCAAATTCAGCCAAGGTTATCCTGTGAAACGACATCCTACCATGTACAGGACACATTAGTGTCTTGGATTATTAGTTAGGTTGAGTAGTCTTCATATGTGTTGATAATATGAATCTCTTTCTGTGAATGGGCTATTCTCATTTTTGCCCCGTTTTTCTACTGAGGTGTCTTTTTCAAATTAAAAATTTCTTTAGTAATATGCTACAATTAACTAATTTCAATCTATATGTTATAACTTTTAAAAGGAAATTTGAAGAACTCTTGGACTGGGGGGTGTAGCTCAGTGGTAGAGCGTGGTTAACATGTACCAGTCCTGGATTCAATTCCCACCCCTGCAAAAAAAAGTCTTTACTGTTAATGCAATTTATGCATATAAATATATGATTTTTCTACTAAATTTTAAGAAAACTCTGCCCAAAGGTCATTACGTTATTGTTCCATATGGTCTCCTAAAAATCTTGGAACTTTCTCTGGCTTTTGCCTTCAATCTACCTTCAACTGACTTTCATGTGGGGACTGAGGTGAAGAATACCCACATGCCACTCAGCACCACTTACACAAGCATTTTTGTGGCGGCCCCTAATTACTTACTTCCTATGCCATACAACAACCTTTCACAAACACTGGAGACGGCTGTTCCTGCCTTCTCTTTCCCTTTCTATGATCCCACTTATTTAAGTCGTACTACCTGGGAAAATGTCAGCATGCCCTGAAGCACTTCTTCCCTTCAATTTGGACCATTTCATGCGCACAAAATGTTACTGCTACTTAGAAGTTTATACTCTGAATTATAAATTGCAATTACTCTCTACACAGTGCACCCTGAGTAAGTTCTTTGGGGGATGGACGCTGTGTTTGCTGAAAGTCTTTATGGATGTACACTCTCAGGTACTCAAGAAGTAATTAATCCACGTGGACAACAAATTCATTATTTGCACCCTAACGTAAACAGCTTACTGTAATAACTAGAGAGGATGTCATTTTGCCACAATCTCACTAAAATTCACAAGTATAGCATTACGCGTGCTCTTCCCCTCCCTCTTGCATGCTGGATGGTATAATTGGGGGAGTCACACTCTCAAGATGACTTTGGGGCCAGGAAAGCAGCAATTACTGTGTGAGGTCACAAGCAGCTGTGGAAAGTGGAGTCAGCCAGGAAACGCCTAACTCAATCCAGGCAATTCCGTTATTACAGGGCTCTGTGTTGGCCAAATAAATGCTCAGGTCCCCATTGCTCCTAGTTTAACACCTCCATCTAAATGCATGCTACACAGTTGACAGACTGCCCCAAACATACAAGGAAGCCAGAACTTCAAAGTTTTCTAAGCATATTTTCTCACGGAAATTATTTCTAACAATAAGCTGAAACTAGAATTTTGTCATCCCAGATACACTGCTATTCTAAACTATAACCTTGGCTAAGATAATTATGATCTATTTTCTCATCTGTAATATAGGGATAAAATATTTGTTTTATGTTTGAAGAGCTTGGGATAAAGCTCCAATGGTGAGTAATCATTTAATTATCATGAACATTTAGAACATTCATATTTTGAGTATATTATTTCTGGTCACTTTCTTGATTTCTGCAAGTGTCTACCAATAGACTGATAAAAGTAAAAACGTATCAAACTTTTTTCTACCGGACAAAATCCATACAATACATTTTATTTTCCAAATCTGAGTTTCCAAAGCTTTCCCTTAATGTTTGATTTAATGAGTCTGGTAAACATATCTGTGGATACAGTATTTGCTTTTACACCTGACTCATTTTTTTTTGCAATAGTTCCTTAAAACAAGCCAATCAATATTTTATGGGGAAATCCAGAGGGCTTTGACTCAAATCTTTACTTATTAAAAACTTATAGTAATATCTGTCAGAGTACCCTGCCATGTTTACTTACACGTAGAAATGTGAAATAAGTCTCATTATACTGAACATGTGAAAACCAAATATCTACAGACTTGGCAAGAGTTATGTACAAAAAGTATCATCATGCAGGTTTCCCAAATTACCTGGAGCTTTTCTAGAAAAGCCCCACTGTTCTTTTTTTTTTTTCTTTTCTGATGCAATGGATCTATATTAGATTTTTTTTCTTTTTTGTACTCGAGACTGAACATAGGGGCACTTCAGCCAATGAGCCACATCCCCATCACTTTTTATTTATTTAAGGGTCTTGCTAAGCTGCTCAGGTCCTTGCTAAGTTGCTGAAGCTGGCTGTGAACCTCCAATCCCTGCTGTCTCAGACTCCTAAGTGGCTGGGATTAAGGCATATGTCATCATAACTAGCTATCTGTATTAGAAATAAAAAGCAAGGGGCTGGACCCAGTTATGGTGCTTGCCTGGCATGCGAGAGTACGCGAGTTCAAACCCCAGCACCACCTACACAACGAAGTGTCTAAGGAATGAAAGTCACATGAAAAACTAAATAAAAATTGCTTCTCTCTGTCCACTCTTCCTTTAAAAAAAAAAAAAAAAAGAAAAAGTGATATATTTATTGTGCATGACATGAGTACTTTGCATAAAATCTCTCCCAAATTGACTTATGTTGACCATCTTTCACAAGAGAAAGGAAGAAAAACCTTTGGAAAAGGTTCAGCCACTGTGGGCCACTCCCAAGGAACAGCAACAGCCTGCTACTGACACCAACTAGGTCGACCAGGTATGACGGAAAGTTCAACACATGGGGGAAGGAGAAAGAAAAGACTAGGTGGGAAGGAAACTAACCCCTCTCTGGATCTCTAAATACTATCTCAACAGTTTGCTTCTACCTGAATATTTAGAATTCCTTATCAGTTCCATAAGCTCAATAAGTATTTGACATTGAGATCGGAGGCAACCAGAAAGACATTTCTTAACAAAAGGGATTGGTAATCAGTTTAGGTCTGCATATCTACATGAATGACTAACTGCTAAGAAACTGCTCTACCATAGCAAGTAGACAAAATTTTAAATATATGTATATATAAAACAAAAGATAACAAAAGGTTTATACACTGTACAGCAGCAGCACTGGACAATGATTCTGAAGAGGGAGAAACACGTGAGAAGCATACTGACTGCTTGGTGACAGTTTTCAGCCCTCTTCGGGGAAGAGGCATCTAATCAGAGCTGGTCAGTGCTGACTCAGAGGGAGTCTGGTGAGGCAGAGGGGCTGGAAGAGGGCAGAGTGAGAGAGCGGGCAGAAGCGCAGAGAGCTCTGCAGACTCAGCTCTCGCTGGAGCACCTGAGTGAGTGCAAAGGAAAGGAGGTAAGCCAAGGTGGGGAAACCACCAGAGTCACAGTGAGTGGCTTCAAGGGCTCACGGAGGCCTTGGAATCATCTGTGCTTTTGTCAGGCAGGGCAGACTCTGCAACACATGGGGCACTGACTGGGTAGTGTGGAGATGAGGAATAATGTCTGATTAATGGAACTGAAGAAGTTCCAGAGGAAAGGCTGCTCTGGATCCACGACGACAAAGGTAAGGCGAGCTTCTAAGAAATTCAGCAGCTCTGCAAGTTACTGATCAGCACACAACAGTAGAAAACCCAACATTTAAAAAGGAATACATGCACACCCAAGAGCTGAAAAATGTACACTGTCTGGCATTCAAACAGAAACTACTAGAAATGCAATGAAAAAGGAAAAGTATGACCTCAGCATTAACAAAGGAAAAATTGAAGAAACACTCTCAGAAACGACAAGCAGGGGTTTGAAGAGAAGGACCTTAAAGCAGGTACTACAGCTGGGTATGGAGGCACAAGTCTGCAATCCCAGGAGGCAGGAGGATTCCAAATTGTAAGCCAGCTTCAGCAACTTAGTGAGACCCTATCTCAAAATTAAAAAATAAAAAGAGGGCTGGGGATGTGACTCAGTGATTAAGTGTCCTGGGTTTAATTCCTAGCACCAAAATAAAACAAAAACCCCAGGTACTAAAAATATACTCAAGGACATAGACGATATAAAGATTCCAGCTTCAGTTCAAAGATAAGAAATACTATGTGTGAAATGAAAACTACAGTAAAATTGAAAAATAAAAATAATAAAAATTATAATAAAATAAAATAAAAATTATAATAAAAAATTATAATAAAAAAGTAAAGAAAGGACAAAAAAAGAAAAAAAAAACAGAGCTTCAAGGAAATTCTGGAGCAGTACTGAGGGACTGAACGCACAGGAACCAGCTCTCAGAAGGTGGGTGATTTAAGAAATGGTGGTTAAATTTCTCAAACACCAAACAAGGAAAACAAAATCACAATAAGGTACCTCATAGTAAAACTGCTGAAAAGGAGGTGAAGAAAAAAAATCTGAAAGCATCCAGAGGAAGGGAAAAATATTAGGTACAGAAGAACAAAGGTAAAAATGAAAGTAGACTCTTTATGAAAGTCACACAGGGCAGGGAAGAGCAGAACAATTTTTAAGAACTAAAAGAAAAAAACTAAAAAAAAAAATCCTCAACCCACTGAATATAAATTCCTAAAATTAAGATAAAATATACTTTTATGACTGATAAAACATGAAAAAATTTCTTACCAGTAGGAATAGGAATAAAAATAAAAATGTACTTCTGTTCCAAGAAAAATTTTAATCACATACTACTTTGAATTTTGTAACATACACAGAATTAAAAGAAATGGCAATAGTACAAAGGCCAGCAAAGGAGAAATGGAAGAAACCCGCTGAAAGGATCTCAAGCTACATACCAAGTGGTAAATCTGAAGGAAGAATGAGAGAAATTAACGATATATAGCATAACCCCACAGCCACCATCAAGACAATTAGGGAAAGAGGTATAGTCAATAAATCAACTGAAGAAAAATGAAGCACAAAAAATAACTAATACCAAAAAGGAAGGAATGAAAAGAGGAAAAGGAACAGATGGAATAAAGGTATAAGAAAACAGAGCAAGACGTCAGGTTCAAAGTCAATTATATCAATGATTGTAA
The DNA here is from genome assembly GCA_004027875.1 of Aplodontia rufa. Taxonomy (NCBI): domain Eukaryota; kingdom Metazoa; phylum Chordata; class Mammalia; order Rodentia; family Aplodontiidae; genus Aplodontia; species Aplodontia rufa. Next base: position 11,968 of record PVKS010036102.1, on the reverse strand, counting down.
AGATCTAATTGGTCAAAACTTCTCTAAAGACAAAGATTACAGTTGAGATAAAAAGCAAGACCCATCAACATGCTATAAACAAGAAAATATTACAAAGATAACAGATTAACATGAAAAGCTGGGGAAAAGTACAGTTCACAAAAACTAAAAAGAAACTCAAGGACCTGTATTAATTTTAGACCAAATAACCTCCAAAATAACTCAAACTATATACTCTAAATTGTTGAATTTTAGTTTATGCAAAAATATTAGAAATCATGCACTTTCCCATATTAGAAAGGTTAAAATTACCTGCCTACACTAAAGTGATTTGGAAACCATGGGAAATTGGAATGAAGGTAGCCAGGAAGAACCTGGGGAATATTAAAGAAGGCTGAACCTTCCAGGATCCTCCCCCAAACCTCCTCAAAAACAGTTGAAATTCCTTCAAGAATAAATCAACTGACAGGAGTTAGGCCTGGCGACTTGGCGCCCAGTTGGCACTGTCTGACCCCATCTGTGTCATTTCAGGTTTGGTGTGAGTCAAGTTCTACCTGTTCCTCAAAGGAACTAAGTTGCTAAACAAGCCGCAAGTCCCACGACATTCATAACTGCCCTAGCCAATCAGAAATTCTCAAACTAGTTAACTGGGACTTTGAAGGGGTCGCACCAGCAGGAGGACTTCCAGCATGGCACGAGAAGTCTGACAACTCTGGTAAGTAATCCTTGGGTTTTAAGCTCATGTGTGTTGGGGTCATGGGAAGCACAGCCTCCAGCAAAGCAATCCTCTCCAATGAGGCTCAGAGGTAACCCAGTCAACCACTGCAAGCAAGGGCATGAATGAAGGGATGCTCACACGGGTAACTCTGCTCTCTGTCTAGCACGATGCTGTGCAAATCAGTGGGAGCTGTTTTGCTTCCCTTTTTTGCCTTTTCTTGCAGGCATTTCAAACTGTAGCTATTTTGGGCTTTGGGGTTTTTGTTTTGTCTTTTGCCTCCAGACTTTACATGTACTAGGTATGTCAGATATTTCTGTATGTTTTCCTTAGCTCATAAACTGATGCTCTATTCATACCTAAACTAGAGAGGATAGACACAACCAACAAATCTCAGCCTTGGAGATGGAAGTGGCAGCTAACATACTGTTCAAACTCAACGCATGGAGAAGGGTGTATGTGCAGGCTGGAACAGCAGAGATGGGTGTCTAATCCTTTGTCAGGAAGAAATCCCTTTCTCTGAGACCTGTCTCTTATTCTTTCTTGTAAGAAACTTTCCTTGTAAGTAGGCACTGTACGTAGGCATTGTCAATTAAGATATTTCATCCACTTAGTCAAATAGAGTCCTGTCCTGGAATATACCAAATTAAAAGAGCAGAAGCAAAATTTTCCTTAGTGTCGAAACTGAATACAGAAGCTTTCATGCTGCCAGAAGCCACATATCCAGCCATTTATAATAAAGAGCCTCATTTGAAAGAATAAAGCTAAAATACAAAATTACGTAGAGATAGAAATGGAGAGGGTGTTTTGGTGACAATCCTTCACCTTCAGGTGTGACTTTTTTGTAAGTTAGTTTGGCTTGCCATCACTTGCAATTATAGGAAAGATACAACATTGTTAGAGAAAATTAAGTAGCTTCCTAAGGTTGTGAATAAGTTACACAGGAAATATGGTGGAGGTATTCTTAAAAAATTTGGAAACTAAGAAACTTGTTTAGCATCACAAGTCCATGCCAAAGCCATTCCAGCACGATGTGTGTCTCTTGACTGCAACCTAACAGTCTCTGCTAGCAACTTAAGAAATGATGCGTCCAGTCACAGACAGAGGTTCTGTGCACTACACACCACCCCTGCCTGTGTATGTAGGTGGGCAGGGACACCACAGAGGGAATCTTCTCATTTGGAGCACTTACATCAGCTTGTCTTAGCCTGTTCAACTATATCAAATTGTTGTTTAACTTTCTGCAAAGATTATTCTTGTAAACATACTCCATTCCTCTCAAATTTCAAACAGTATTATCTATCAGAAGATAACCACATCTCATACTTTATAGAGAAATCAGAAGCCAACAGATAGGACTGCTTCAATTTCCCGCTACTACTTCCACCACACTCTCCTAACATCTCACTTGCCCATCTCATCAAGGGCCAACCACCCCACTTATTCTTTGGATACAAAAATCCCTCCTTTCTCCCTTTGTCTCTGGGACCTATGTCATTGCTTACTGTATGCATTATAAATTCAACCTTTTCCTCAACCACTAGAAATGTGAACTCCACGAAGGTAGGGGACTTGTCCATTCTATTAAAGATTCATTTATGGTGCTCTGAATATAGGAGGCAAGCAGGCATACATAATGAGTGACAGGCTGGGAAATGATTCAGCAGTAGGAAGTCTTCCATTTCTAGAACTCCATCATTCTCAGAGAAGATCAGGGGCTCTAGCGGGTCTGACTTTTTACAGGCTTTCTCAAACTTCAAGAATACTTCTCTAGATAAACATATTTTTCTTCAGCCTTATTATTTCAGATAAATTTGCTTTAAAATTTGAGCTAAAAGTACATGAAACAAAACAGCAAAGGATACTTACTCTTCTTTCCATCCATATCTGCATGGATTTTCCGAGCCAAGAATCCGCTTTTGTACACAGCAGCATTTGGGTCATGAGGAATGTCCAAGAACGGGTTGGTTGTGCTCCCAATGCGACTGATGGTCTTTGGATGAGTTCCATTAGCCTTCTCATCAGTACCTTCCAAGGGGGACTTCTTTTTCTCTTCATCATCTCTAAAGGGCAGAAAATGCAAAGAATGAGCCAAGCACCCACCACAGTATTCAAAACACAGTTCCTGAGTGCATAAACTCCCTTGCTTTCTAAAGGTCTACCCATCCAGACAACCACCATGATAGCAGCCATTTATATGCCAAGGATTCGTGATCATGACAATCTTACAAGGCCAACATTAGCATTCTGTATTACAGATAAGGAAACAGACTCCATGTGTTCAAATGAATATCCCAGGCTACAAATTTAGTAACTAAAACAAGAGATAATGAGTATATAAGCCTGTGCTATTCCCACCCACACTGATGCCTTCACGTGTGTCTTCTTTCAAACAAGTGGGAGCTTTTCAACAGGGTCATGATTTTGGCTTTTGTATTTCTATGCAGGACATAGCATAGTGACTGACATATGGAATACAACAAATGATTACAGATTCAGTCCAACAAATAGTATTGAACAATATTTGCCAAATAACCAGGGTAATTCTAATTGATTTTATTATTTTTTTTTTTAAAGAGAGAAAGAGAATAAATTTTTATTTAGTTTTTCAAGTGACTTTCGTTGCTCTGACACTTTGTTGTATACATGGGACTGGGGTTTGAACCCATGTCCTTGCGCATGCCAGGCAAGCACTGTAACCACTCCAGACCCCAGGCTGTTAATATCAAAACCCTAGACCACTGTCTGTGATACGGATGACAGTGCCAGGCACAGTGCTCTGGCATCTACCAGCCACTGAGAAAACTCCTAACTGCCCGACCCCCTTTTCAATCCGAGACCTTAACATGAATTAAGTACAGAGGAGACAGAGGACAAAGGTCACTTTCACCTAGCAAAGAAGAGGGAAAAAGTAACAAGCTCTGATAAGCATGGGAAAACAAACAAAAATACCCAACAGAACACCATTATGAAAGCACTGGCTTTTGCTCAGAGTTTTCAATTTCCAGAATCACCTCTGGTTCGCTAAGTTCTCTTTACTGAGTCTTTTATTAAAACTTCAACCAAGGCAAGCAATGCCTAAAACATACTTTGAATAAATCACAAGATTGATAAGCATTCAAAAGGGTTTAATGGTGGTGATCAAAGAAAAATAAATTTTTTCCTTTACTATTTTGTAAGTAATTGTGAGATACAGGAAAGCAAAACTGGAGACTCAACCACATTTTGCTTTTACTTCAAAATAATTTTAGATTTATAAAGATAACATTGAGTTTCCATATGCTCAGTTTCTGTTAATATTTTACATAACTACAGTAAATATCTCTAAACTAAAATTTTAACAGGAGTAAAATACTATACAATTCAACAAGAGACTGCCTTCAGATTTCACTATTTTTTTCATTACTTTATTTTTCTATTCCAGGATAGCACCTATAATCCCATGGTGCATTTAGCTGTCACGTCTCCTTAGTCCCTTCCAGTCTGTAACAATTGCTCAGCCTTGCCTGGTCCTCCATGGACTTGATAATTTGAAGAGCACTAGTCAATCATTTTGCAGACTATCCTCTATTTTTGTCTGATGTTTGCTCATGACTAGATTGAGGCTGTGCCTATTGAGAATAAAGTTTTTTTTTTTCTTTTTAGTTTTTCACGTGGCAGCTTTTGTTGCTCTGACACTTTGTTGTGTACGTGGTGCTGAGGTTTGAATTTGCCTCCTTGGGTATGCCAGGCAAGCGCCATAACTGCTGAACCACTGCTCCAGCCTGAGCCTGTGCCTTTTAGGGAAAGGATACAACACAGGTGATCGTCCCTCTTGGCAATCAACCTGGGGGTATAGGTTTTATAATTGGTATTAACCATGATTACTTCATTAAGGAGGTATCTGACAGTTTTCTTTACTGTACAGTTATTATTTTCTTCCCTAAATTATCACAATGGCTCTTGCCTGTGATAATTAGCATTGTGGTGATCTAATGGTTCCTTAATTACACACCTTATTCAATATACGTAAGGGACTCAACTGGACAGCAAGAGAAAAACCTCAAAGAAAATGGGTAAAGAACATTTCTCAAGAGATAAAGATGGCCAAGAGATACATGAGAAAAACCCTCAACATCTCTAATCATCACGGAAATGCAACTTAAAAACAATGAGATATCTCACACCTGTCAGAATGGATAATATCAAGATCAATTGTAAGTGTTGGCAAGGGTTTGGAGTAAAGGGGATCCTTACAGGCTATTGATAGAAATCAGTACAGCCATTATGGAAAACTGGATGGAGACAAAACTATCTGAAAAATAAAACAGAATTACTATATGATCCAGAAATCACACTTCTGAGTATAAATTCAAAAGCACTGACATGGTAGATGAAGAAATCTTTGCCCTTCCATGTTCATTTCATGGGCAGCACCCTAAGCATCCATTAATGGATCAATGGATGAGGACAATGTGGTGTGCTCAGCAGTTCCCACTCGTCTACCATTAAACCTTCTGAAGCTTCAGTTACCTGGGATCAACAGTGGTCTGAACCAAGGCTTACATTATCACAAGAAAAAGAGGTGGGTACAGTAAGATATTTGAGACAGAGAGCGGGAGAGGGGAGAGTGGAGGGAGGAGAGAGAAGACACTGCTCTTACTTTTCTTGCTCTTACATAGCACTGTGACAACTGTTATTTTATTACTAGTTATTGCTGTTAATCTCTCACTGTGCCTGATTTATAAATTAAACTTTACCATAGATACGCCAATGGTGGTCCTGCAACATACACCCTGCAGATCAGTGGGGTGCTATTCTGTATGCAATGTAACCCCAATTCAGGTCTAATACCAAAGGGAATTCTGTCATGAATGACATGGATGCAAATGACCATTTTGCTAAGTGAAATGAGCCATGCACAGAAGGACAAATGCTGTATGATTTTAGGCACATGGGGAATCCAAAAAATTTTATCTCCAAAATATATTTCAAATCCAAAAAATATTAGTAAAGGTGGCTATCAGAGGTTGGGGAAGCGGGGAAGGGCTGGGGCAATGGAAGGCGCTTATCAAAGGGTATAAAGTTTTACACTGGAGGAGTATTTCAGGGAACCATTACGTTGCATGGTGACCACAGTTAATAATGTTCCATTGCTAAAGGAACAGATTCTTAACCTCACCCCAAAAAAAGTGAGGATGAGGGGATGGTATTGTAAGATGTCTTTTCTATCAAACTTGAAAGACTGTGATGTATAACACACTCCCTCCATTTTAGATCCCTCTCCCCCTTGAGGACAGTAACACCCTCCCCTGTGTACACCCACCTCCTCTTTCTCGATGACCCCTTTCAGTACCCACAAATCCTCTTCTGGTGAACTTTGCTGACTTACTACACATGCGGTAACCCCCACCCCGCACGCACTCTCTCCCAGTCGCCTGCTTCCTCTTTGCACCTGCCTCCACCTCATCTTAGCCAATCACGCAGACTGTACACCTGAGCTCCTCCAATTACAGCGAAGGACAGTATTGTGTCAGAGTGGAATTAAGAACCCCTGATTTCCTTGCTAGGGCATGCATTCTTTCACCCTTCGGTCGAAGTAAATTTTCTGCCTTGCTCACCCACACCTGACCACATGTTTGATTTCATTTATAACAGTATGTTTATTAAATAAAATGAATCTTTCTACAGCACACACAGAATTTAAAATATCACACTGTATCCTGTGAACAAAAAGTATTTGTCAACTAAAAGTGAATCAAAAGAAAGAAAAGATTTATAAAGTTATGATACAAATGTAGAGTGAGAAAAAAAATCCCTTGCATGGAAAAAATGAATCACCAAGTTCACATTCACATCTTGCTTACAGAGAACCAATGCATTCTGTTGTAGATAATTTGATGCCAATGCAACTAACTATAGAAAATGATTTCTGACATGAGTAACTTAAAATCCATGTACCTGAGAACAAATATATCCTCTTCCAGCTTTACCAACTTACAAAATGCTTACAAATACTAGGTACTTGATTTATCACTGCACTGCCTGGGATTACTACACCTGGTAATCATAAGAAATGTGCACTTGAGATTTTTCATTAAATCAACCATTTTAATAAAGATAAACTACATTTATAAAAGAAGGCATGTGAAACCACGGTTGCCTCCCAAACAATTCTGATGGCTTTATAACTTAGTAAATTGAGGACAAAAAGAATAAGGAATTTTGTGGATTTTATCGCTCAAGTGGCATTCTAGATTGATCACACTGAGAGCACTGTTGATATACTTTTTTTTTAAAGCAGATTAATATGTATTTTGGAAGGAATAAACAAATAAAATTTTAGTATATAAAGTTGATTAAAACAATTTTTGTATAGTGATGGCTAATGTATAATTACGTATTATGAAACATGTCAATTAGAAAGATGGAGTAGTTTGTAGGAACAGAAAACTCAAATGATGGATTGTGTGTAACAGTCAGTCTCAGCATTTTTTAAGATTTTGTATTTTGGATGGTTACACAGTTTTGCAGAAATTCTGATTCATACAGAAAAGCAGCAGCAAATGACATATTTTTTGTTTGAAATGGCCCAATTTGCAAACTTGGCATATTCTTTAACAAACAGTAAGATGGTGATAAGAATCTAATTCCAAAGTTGACCCCAGAAATCCACGTGCTGGTGGCTAAACACATGAAGACTTTGTACACACAAAAACCTTTTGTATTTTCAAGTGGAAAACAGTTTGCAACACTTAAAAATGAATGTAGACTCAAAAACCTATAAAACCCAGCAGTACTAAGAACCACCCTCAGGGTCCAGTGACCATGAGCACATTTGGAAAAGCACTACACCATGAGGCTGGTGCACCGCAAATAACCCACTGCTGTAAGTCAGATGTTGGGCTGCAAAGCACCACAAAGGTGTCGTTCCTAATACCAAAAAGGGAAAATGATGATACAGGTCACAGACAGGAACCTGCAGGTATTGCCCACAAACACAGTACACAAATCAATGTAGATAATTACATGATATAAAATCTTTAAATATTGGTTCTATACCATCTAATAACTGAGTTTAAGAAATGTTTTATAAGCTGTGACAAAGTTTCTCATGGTACTAGCAACACTGCAGCCCAATAACATTCTCTATTGACTTTCAGCACTCTTCAAAATGACTGATGTTTTAGTGATTGCATTTGTAAGTCACCTGAAACTTTCCCCACATCCTGTCTTGCTTAAAATATTGTACTGAGCTTTGATGGATACAAATATGAATTTTTTTCTATGTAAACATCAGCCCAAAGTTTACATTTATGCTCTTCTATGTGGTAGACACTAGCCATACACAAAATGCCAGCTTGAAACGTGGCCACTCCAAACTGCAATCAAGTCTGACTTCCAAAAAGTTAGAACTAAAAAGCACAAATTTCAATAATCATTTATTACATACTGAAATGATATTCTGTATAAAAAGGACCAAATAAAAATTCTTTAAATTCATTTCACCTGGTTCTTCTTACTTTTATAATGTGGCTACTAAAAAATTGCATGTGGGGCTGGAGCAGTGGCTCAGCAGTTATGATGCTTGGCTGGCTTGTGCGAGTACGTGAGTGCAAACCCCAGCACCACGTACACAATGAAGTCTCAGAGCAATGAAGGCCACGTGAAAAACTAAAGATTGATTCTCTTTCCCCCCACTGCCCCTCCCTCTTTTAAAAAAAATTACATGTGACATTTATTACATTTCTTCTGAAAGGGACTATTTTTATGGAGGTTTGTATTTTCTATGACATTTGGTATTAAAAACCTAAAGACATTCTACTAGGAAAACAATCAATGGCAAAATATTCAACAGAGTACATCCCAGTAAAGCCCCGATGAGAGGGTCCAAAAGATCCAATTCTCTAAAATAAGTGGATCTTCATTGTGAGGTTAATGATCTCATCAGGCTCCGAGAACTATGTCCTGCTCCCGGATTCAGGCTGGTGCCGTCTGGTGACAGCCGTCTTCGGATCTTAAACACATGGGTCTGTGCTGGCAGCAACTCCAGGGCAGAAGTGCTATCAGTAGCAAAGCCATGAAGATTTTCCCAGACCGCATCGCTATGATCCGCACCCTGTCCCCACAGCACCTCCCCATTTCTGAAAAGAACTCGTTTCAATCCTTGAGACACGGAATTGGCAGAGTAGGAATGAATGACCTTATATATACTAGGATTCAGATTAATCCTGATGGCGGCACTGCAGGTTTGCATTTATTTATATATTAATAGATATGATAGGGCTGAAGCGGTGGCTTGGCAGTTAGGGCACTTTCCTAGCGTGATCGAGTACGTGAGTTCAAACCCCAGCACCATGTACACAATGTGTTTGAAGAATGAAAGTCACATGAAAAACTAAATAAAAATTGCTTCTCTTTCTCTGTCATCTTTCTTTAAAAAAAAAATATATGTACATATAGATAGATATCATAAATGTCAGTGTCTCCATAAGACAGGCTCTTTCAACTCTGTATAGGAGCAGATGTAAATCGGTACAATGCTGATAATAAAGAACTCTATGAAGTTTACTCATTTATTATTTACTCATAATAAACTGCCTACTAGGACTTTACTACATATCCGGAGTGACTCAGACATTTTTCAGGATGATACAATTTTGTTCAAGTAAAATGGAGGAAACGTAACAGCTTTCTTCCTGGATTATAAAAACTATGATTAATGCACCAATACTTTGGACATATTAAAAAAGACTCCTAAGTGATCATTTTTTGCTGAGATTCCAACCATCTCAACACCTTATGACCCAAGAAATTCTACAGAACATCCTTCACAGCAATCTGTTCAATCAGCAACGCACTGTGTGGCTCCCTGGAAGTCTAAATCCATCCCTACACAATGACGCATTGAGTCATTTCAAGAAAGACAAAATCACTAGCGCCCATGATAGCAGAGAGCCTTTGGTAAAAGGCACCTATAAATCATGAATTTCCTTATGTTACTTATGACTAGTGATTTTGTTTAAAGAAAAATAGAAATAATAAAAATCCACTGGAATTTTATTTCTTCACAACTCTACTAAAATAAAACCTCTACTTTCTCAAAATTGATAAATGCTGATTATTGTTCAGTTGGCCATTGATCAGATTCTAAAGCATCCCATCTTGCTAAGTCTCAACAGCTGTATCCAGTGTTACACCAGCTCCATACTCAAAAGCTGTCATATTAAAGGGCGTCATCACCTAGAATTCAAATACTGAAATCAAACAAATTTATGGGGGGTGGGGTGTGAAGAACAACAGTTGGAAAGATAAAAAAAACATTTTCCAGACCAGAACTGGAATATTGGTCAACCTGGATTCAACAGGAAGTCATCTCAGAGATTCCAATAATTAGTTAAGACAGTACAGAGTAAGACAAGTTTACCAGGTAAACATTCTCATTTTTCGTCATTTTGGTAAAAATATTCATAATATCAAATTTACCATTCTAACAACTTTTAAGCGTGCAGATCTGTGGTATTAAGTACAATCACACGGTTGTGCAACCTTCCCCGCCCATCTCCAGAATTTTTCATCATCTCAAATCGAAACCCTCTGCCCTGTATGTGACAATTTCCTAGTCTCTCCTTTCCCCCGGCCACTGGTAATAACTGAATTAGTCTATTCATGCTTAATGATTATAAACATACAGACATCTCTCCCTCCTTTCGAATGCTTTCTGCACACCAGATTTTTATTTTTCCTCACTTCTTTCCTTACCATCATTTGGACTATTCCCTTCTCATTTTTTTCCCATGCTTCTTTTATTTTTTAGAGAAGTTTTAGGTTCACAGCAAACTGAGCTAAAGGTACAGAGATTTCCCATGTACCTTTCCCCACAAACCCACTATCAAAATACCAAAGTGGCATATTGGTCACAATCAATTAACCTACACTGACACATCATTAGCTCCTAAGCGTTTATTACTGATGCTGAATTTTAGCAAATACACAAAGACATTTTCTACATTACAGCATCATACAGTATATACTCACTGATCTACATGCCTATTCACCTCTTTTCTAATCTAAAGGTCTATCAGGCAAATCTTATATACATTTTATTATATTTATATATAAGAATTTCATTTTAGGTAATGCTAATATAAATGGTATTACGATTCTGATTTCAAATTCTACTTGCTAATTGCTGGTATACAGAAAAGCAATTGACTTGAATATTAACCATGCATCCTGCAATAGTTTCAAGAGTTCTTGATTTTTTTTTGTTGTTAATTCTGTTGGATTTTCTACATACACAATCATGCCATCTGTCAAGTCTTGTTTTTTCCTTCCAAATCTGCACACCTTTTATTCCTCTTGTCTTACTGCATTCGCTAGGCCTTTTAGGATGATGTTAAAAAGCAGTGGTGAAATGGGACAGTCTCGCCTTCTTCCTAACCTTAGGTTACATTCAGGTTTCTCATCAAGTATGCCTGCTGTAGTTTTCTTGTAGATAGATTTTATTAAGAGTTTATATTTCAGTTTGCTAGTTATTTCTTGAAATAATGTTGAAATTTGTAAAAAGCTTTTTGTACATTAAACATGTATGACTTTTTCTTACTTAGCCAGTTGATGTGATGAATTTCATTAGCTGATTTAAAAATGTTCAACTAGTAATGCACATTTAGGATAACTCTCAGTTGTGGTTAGACATATTTTTGTATTTGATTTGCTAAGTTTTGTTGAGGATTTTGCAAGTATGTTCATGAGAGATACTAGTCTGTAGCTTTCCTTTTAATCTCTGGTTTGGTTATTATAGCAATAGTGTCTATTAGAGTGAGTTGGGATATGTTCCCTTCACATCTATGTTCTAAAAGATATTGTAAAGAACTGGTAAAATTTGTCTAAAAATGCTTGGTAGAATTCATCAGTAAAATCAACGGGCAGTGGTACTGGTTGGAAGACTGTTAATTACTGATTCTATTGTTTTAACAGATACAAGCCTAATTAAATGTTCTATTTGTTTTGGTGTGAGTTTTGGCCAAATGTGTCTTTTAAGAAATTGTCTCATTTCATTTTGGTTATCAAATCTGATGACATAGAGATGTGATATTCCTTTACAATCCTTCTGATGTCATGGGCTCTGTAGTCCTATTCCCTCCACTTTATATTGTATTTAGTAATTTAGGACTTCAATCTTTTTATCTTAGTTAACATTACTAGAGCTTATTAATTTTATTGATCTTTTCAAAAGAACTTTCAGTTTAGCTAATTAATTCTTTTAATTCCCTGTTTTCTTTTTTTTTTTTT
>PVKS010036101.1:0-19593 GCA_004027875.1 Aplodontia rufa | reverse complement strand
CCGATGTTATTCCTACACTAGATACCCATTTAACGCATGAGTTCTTCTGGGGGAAACTGCAATAGATGAAACCCATAGTAGCTTATCTATGTGTTAGCATTACCCCTGGTTATCAAAGTTTATACACATTGATTGCTACAGTTTTGACAATGTTTCCCCCTCATCTGTATCCTGTATCGCAATATACTTCTAATAAATGTGGAAAAAAAAATCTGTGAACAACAGAATGATAAGTGGGCTTCAGGGAGTTCGGCTGTTTGGTCCATGGCTCTCACTTTAATTTGTTCATCTATGCAGGGAATAGCTTTCAGAGATCTTTTTTCCTTTTTGCAAAGCTGGGGATTGAACCCCCAGCTTTACCACATGCTAGGCAAGCACCCTACCACTGAGCTACATCCAGCCCAGCAATGGTCAGCTTTTGAAGCAGGTGGACAATTGTGAGGCTTTCTTATAAGAACATGCATAACGGTCTGGTTAATGGATTGGCTGTAATTTTGGAAATCCGTTTTACATTCTATTTCTCTTATAACAAAATTTTTTTTTCTTAAAGAGAGAGGGACGGTGAGAGAGAGAGAGAATCAACTTTATTTAGTTTTTCATTGCTCTGACACTTGATTGTGCACACAGTGCTGGGGTATGAACCCACGTCCTTGCACATGCCAGGCAAGTGCTGCCACTGCCAAGCCACCATCACTCCAGCCCCTTTTACAACAAATTTTCAACAGAGTTTCAATCCCACATTTCACATGTATTTGATTGTAGCCTCCCCCCACTGCCCCCACCCCCAGCACTGGAAACCAGGGTCCCTCTAACACTGAGCCACACCAATACCCTTTTAAATTTTATTTTGAGACAGGATCTTGTCCTCAAAATTGTGATCCTCCTATATCAGCCTCCAGAACAGCTGGGATTATATAGGTGGCCAGTAAAACAATTACAGGTGCTGTGGTCCTGGCCTGTAATCTCAGCTATTCAGGAGGCTGAGTTAGAAGGATCTCAAGTTTGAGGTCAGCTGGCAACTAAGTGATACTCTGTTTCAAAAAAACAAAAAGCAGCCACTAAAAACAGCTGGCAATTCTGGGTGCAGTGGTGCACTCCTGTAATCCCAGCGGCTCTGGAGGCTGAATCAGGAGGACCACAAGTTCAATGCCAACCTCAGCAACTTACTGAGACCCTGTCTCAAATAAAATAAAATAAAAGTGGGGTTAAGTGACCCTCGGTTTAATCCCCAGTATCAAAAACAAACAAACAAACAAACAAAACAAGCAAACAAAAATCCAAACAAACTACAACAAAACTGGCTGGGTATGAGCTCAATGGTAGAGTGTTCCTGGATTCAATCTACAGTACCACACACAAAAAGGAAAAAAAGAAAAGAAAAAAAAAAAAAAGGAAAAACAGGCAATTTTCTTAGCTAGATTATACACTCCCTGTGGGATAGGCCGTTATCCTTTTGTCCTCTCCTTATCCATCAATGTGATATTGATGTACATTTAGTAAGCACTTAATACAATTTTTTAAACAGCTACAATTGTTCCTTCTAATTGCACAAAATGCTTGGTTTTTAAATTCAGTGTTTTAATATACATTATTCATATTAACATACAAATTACAATGCAAAACATTTCAAAAGCTGAATTTCTTTGTCTCAATTCTCTTCTCTCTGGTAAGATTGTCTTTCTCTTCCCTTGGACTAGCAAATCCATAACGACGGCTACCCTGAAGTTGCTCCAGGTTTTTCTTGTTTTTGATTTACAGAACGGACTGACTGTTGTGGAAGTACACTTCACTTCTAAATGTTTTGTTGTACCTGAAAAATAATTCTATCTAAATGGAAAATTATCAACTATATTTTAAAAAGGGGGTAATGTTGTACTACCCCAAAACGTGATGCTTAGAAGTCTGCACATGACCTGTTGCAGGGAATTCTTTTCTTAATATGAATACACACACGTATTCATTTATTCACAAATATTTATTGTGTGTTAGGACCCAGGCATTCCCTGCATTTATACATTAGTCAAGGAAGGGAAAGAAACAGAAAACAATCAGCTGGGGACTTTCCAATTTTGCTAGTTTAGATTCAATTAACTTCTGACAATATTGTTAAATTATTTACATTCTTGAAGGACTTGGAAGTCCCCAATCTGATTTTCCGTAATTCAGTAAATTTATAATTTAATTATCGTCACTGTGATGATGGGGAAAATGAAATCCTAATTCACACTGAAAATTTGGAAGATTGTGTGGAAAGGTAAATGATGAAATGCTCATCTAATGCATGTAAAAAGACAACACAATAAAACAAAAAATAGGGACCTAGGCTAGTGGTCAACAGACTGTAAGTGCATCGTGGCAACATGGTAAGTGGGCATTTACTTTTGGGAGGAAAAGGTCCATCAAGAATGAGTGCCCTTTGGGGTCACATACTAAAACATGGAGGGTATAAAACCTGAGAGTGCTTCACTCATTTGCTTGCTTTTGTTTAAAATTGTAGTAAAGGAAACATAGCATACAATTTACTGTTTTTAAGTGTACTATTTGGCATTAAGGACATGGTCATAGTTGTGCAACCATCACCACCATCCATCTTTGGAACTTTTTCATCTTGCAAAACTGAAGCTCTTCACTCATTAAACACTGATAGTTCATTTCCTCTTCCTGCCAGATTCTGGCATCACCATTTGACTTTCTGTCTCAGTGAATTTGACCACTCTAAGAACTTCATGTAAATGGAATCCTGTCATATTTGCCTTTTGTGACTGGTTTGTTTTAGTTGATATTATGTGCTCAAGGTTCATCCATATCATAGCATGTATCAGAATGTTCTTCCTTTTTTTAAGGCTAGTAACATTTCATTGCCTGTTGTTATGGACTGAGTTCCTCCCCCAACCCTGCCCCCACTGTCATTGTATTTGGACTTTTTGGAATAATTGATGTTAAATGAGGTAATAGGAGGTAGGGCCTTAATCTGATAGAATTGATGTCCTTGAAAAGATGAGGGGACACCAGAGCTTTCTCTATCTGTACATGCACAGAGGAAAGGCCATGTGAGGACAGAGCAAGCAGGTGGCCTTCTGCAAGCCAGCAAGAAGAGGACTCAACAGGCACCAATTCTGACCACACCTTGATCTTGGACTTCCCAGCCTCCAGAACTGCGAGAAAATTAATTTCTGTTGTTAAGACGCCCAGTTTGTGGTATTTTGTTATGGCAACCCTTGTAAATTAATATATATGCTTATACTATATTTTGTTTATTCATTTGTCCATCAGTGGACTCGATTTGCTTCTATACCTTTTGACCATTGTGAATAATGCTGCTGTGATCTTGGGTGTACAAATACCTGTTCGAGTCTCTGCCTTTACTTCTTCTGGGTATACATCCAGAAGTGGAATTGCTGGATCTTATGTCGTTTCTCTGTTAAATTTTTTGAGGAATTGCATACCATTTTCCATAAGAGCTGCACCATTCAGTATTCCCACCAGCAATGCACAAGAGCTCTAATTTCTTAGAATCTCTCGTTTTAAAAACATTTAAATATGATATCATGGTTATTGTGAGGACTCTGTGGCCACTGAGCTCTAATTATTGAAGAGGGCCTATTGACTGTATATTCAAATGTGTGAAGTTAATTTGCTTTCCTGTAAGCAGTAATGCAACAACACACAAGACTGCTTTTGAAGGGGAAATTTAAATAAGTAGGGTCATTGGTACCCTTTTATATCAGCATAAATTTATCAAAAATTATTTCAACTGAGCTGAATGTGTTTCTCAGTGAGTACAGCACTTGACTAGCATGTGCGAGACTGTTGGTTCAATCCCCAGCAGCAACAAACAGAAAAAAACAAAACAAAACAAAAAACAATCAGCATACTGTGGTGCAAGGTTAGCTAGGATTATTCATGTTTTAAAATGAAAGAGTTGCTCTCCTACCTTCCATAGTGCCTCCACCATATCTGTGGAAAACACATTTTCTAATCTTTCCTCTCTGGGTGCTCTGAAGGTATCAGATGAGATGTCATCCAGAGACCACCCCTGAATGAATTTTGGTTTTGTGATCATGATGTTATTCAACTTTCAGCTTTACATTTCATATAATCATCTACCCCTTAATGGAGTTCTTCTGTGTTAAATAAGAGATCCTTTTACAGTTTTTATTTGTAAGTTTTCTAGTTTTTATAGATTTAAGGAGCCATTTGAGGAACAATTGTTTTTAGAGAGAGACAGACAGAGAGAGAAAGAGAGAATCAATTTTTTAATTTTAGTTTTTCATGTGACTTTCATTGCTCCAACAACTTTGTGGTGCTGGGGTTTGAACTCACATCCTCGAGCATGCCAGGCAAGTGCCATAACCACTGAGCAACCTCTCCAACCCCCAGGAACAATTTTTATAAACATGAAATACCTCAAAGAAAGAGCAAAAAAACTAAGTATTTTTCATACTGATTTCAGTATAGTATAACTCTCAAAATTCTTCAATTAATCCCAAATCATAAAAGCTTTAAATTTTTCTGTACTGGGGGAGAGGTAGCTCTGCAGTTACAGCACTTGCCTGGCACTCACAAGGATGTGGGTTTGAACCACAGCACCACGTACATAACGAAGTGTTGGAGCAACAAAAGTCTCATGAATAACTAAATAAAATTGATCCTCTCTTTCTCTTACTGTTCCTGTCTCTTAAAATAAAATTATTCTATACTATTCTTTTTTTTTTTTTTTGTGTGCTGAGGATTGAACCCAACTGTGCTTAAAATTGTCAGCCCTTTCATTGTCTTTTTTTTTTTTAGGTTTATACTTTTTTTCCCATCAGCCCTCTTCTTTTCTCTTTTTTTCTTTCTTTTTTTTTTTTTAAAGTGAGAGGGACAGTGAGAGAGAGAGAGAGAGAATCAACTTTATTTAGTTTTTCATGTGGTTTTCGTTGCTCAGACGAACCTATACCCAACACCATGTCACCATGTACCACAACCTCTCTCATTGGGTACATGGTGTTGGGGTTTGAACCTTCATCTTTGCACATGCCAGGCAGGTGCTATACCACCAAGTCACCCCTCCAGCCTCTCATCAGCCCTTTTTATGTTTATTTTGAGACAGGGTCTCACAAAGTTGCTAAGGGCCTTGCTAAGTTGCTGAGCCTGGCTTTGAACTTGGGATCCTCCTGCTTCAGCCTGTCAAGTCGCTGGGATTACAGGCATGCGCCACAGCACCCAGCTTATTCTATACTATTCTTAAACTACCTCCTCTGCTCACATCTAAGAATGGGATCTATACTTCAAATGTCAATACTTGTTAGGCTTTCTAAATGCTTCCTAGGAATTATTTACAGGGGTTGCAGATTTTCATTTCTCAGTCTATGTCAGCTGAAAGTCAGATTGAAGTAAAGTTGGCAACTGAAAGTCAATGTTTAACTCTACTTCACTTGAACATTTCATTCTAGTTTTAAGCTTTGATGTTATTAATTGATTGAAGGAGAGAAGTGAGAGTAAGGTTCATCCTATTCAATAAATAGTTTTGTCAGTGATTTTATACAGAGAGATGTGCTGTAATGTGAAAACCCAGGAGGAAGAAAGAATGCAAAATTAGATGACAATTTGGATTGTAACAGATTTTACTATTTTAGAAGTAAAGAACCCAAGGGCTAGAGTAGTGACTCAGTAGTTGGAGCACTTGCCTGGCATGTGCAAGGACCTGGGTTCAAACCCCACACATACACAACTGGGTGTTAGAGAAACAAAAGCCAGATGAAAAAATAAAAATTGATTCCCTCTTTCTCTCCCTCTCTCTTAACATGCACACACACAAAAAGAAGGGCCCAAACTAACAAGGTTATAATTTAATAGGAATATAAATATGAACTTTGAACTTTGGCTAATAATCAACAGTTGGAGTAGGCCTTATGTAATTGGTGTGGAGTTTGTAGCTGATCATAAGCTCAAGATGTACCCAGAGTTTAGAACAGCTACTGACAAAGCTAACATAATCACAGAGCTCTGCATTGAATAAATAGACTCCACCCTGATTGGATCACATTGTATATTATCTTGGGTTCTGCATGCCATGTTGTAAGGGACACATTGATAAACTGAAGAGCATCTGGAGGCAGGATGGTGGAGCCTTAGAGACATATCACATAAAGAACGCCTGAAAGAAGTGAAGAAGCCTAATTTGAAAAAGGCCTTTCCTTGTATCTGAAAGGCCATCTAATGAGAGATTTCTAGCTAGAATTCAGAATTTGGACCCATGCATAACCATTATAGGAAGCCAGATTTCAGTTCAATGCATGGAAGAGAAATTGAACCTATTTAAAAATCGAATGTGCTTTGTTGATGAAGATAGTTTGGCAATTGGATGAACTCACACTGGGGGTTGGAACCCTACCCAGGATGTCAGGTTGAATCTGCTAACCACTATAGGATACACCATTCCAAAGTTCCAGAACATGCTGGAAACCGTATCCTTCTCTGTCAATATTGTATATGGCATAAATGAACTTGTGATTGCATTAATATGGTTTCAAATAATCAACTAGTAATTCAAGTTAATATAGCTGGTAATATAGAAGAACATGTGTTTATGTCAGCCCAGGAATTTTGTCCAGGGTCTGCACTGCAGAAGTCACCATAAATCACAGTCAGTAGCTCCTAACTAACCCTGCTCAGACCCTCTCAATAGCAACCAAGGCATAGGAACATTTGAAGGTAAAGGTAAAATTACCTTCCTAACCTTAAGGGCAACATCTTGGAATTCCCTCTTTTTCTATTAATTAAATTGATTTTAACTGATATGTAAAAACATAAAACTGCACATATTAACAGGGCAATACCGTGTTTCAATAAATATGGACATTGTATGATTTTTAAGTCAGATTAAACATGTCTATCTCTTCAACCATTTATCATTTCTTTATAGTGTAAATTTTCAAAATTCTTCTAGCTTTTTGACATATAGAACACATTAATGTTGTAGATAGTCACCCTACTATCACAGTAGGGTGACTATCTACAGTCACCCAGTAGCACATAGAACTTCTTGCTCCTGACTAACTTAGTGCCCATTGACTCACTTTCCCCATTCCCTGTCGTGTTTGACCAGCGAAGCGCCAATAACGACATGTACACTCTTGTTGCTTCCGGAGATCTCTCTTTATTCAGGAAGTCAAACAGCTTAAATAGTAAAAGTGAACCAATCCATAGGCTGTTGCTGTGAGGAAGAAAACTCTGCTGGCTCCTATTGGTTGTCCCTAGGTGGTCAGATATTGCAAGCATACGAACCAGGAACAGCACAAGATCAGCTGACCAGGCTTGGCCAGCCGCCAGCCGCCATCTTAAAGCTGCCTGTGTGGAGTGGGCCCCGGGTGCCGCCCGCCACATCTCCCCCTTTTTGTTTAAGACGAGACCGTGCCTGTCTTAGGTTGCCAGGATAGAGCTACATTCTTACCCATCATCAGGTGTTGAAGTACAACTTCTTCAATCCCTGCCTTAGGTTGATATGTGCTCTCTCTGGTCTTACCCATCTTTGACTACCGGTCTAGCATGCTCAGCCATACTTCAGGGGAGTGGCCAGCATCGATGGCTAGCAAAGCTTGGTGTAGAATTGCAGTCTGTTTTCGCTGGTTACCACGTAGCTTACACATCCACCACACACCGATACCAGATATGAGACACAGGGAACCACCAAAAACCAGGAAGCCAAATCAATTTCTTCCCCAAGCAACAACAGATTGGAAATCCTACCACCAGTGATCACAGAAACAGAGGATATATCCATACAAGCAATAATAAAACAAAAGGCATGAGACAAGTTATAAGTATGCCCTCCAAATGGTCCCAGGTCCGAAATAAAAGGAACAGTAGGTAGAGTTTGTAGTGAACAGGGCAGGGTAAGAACTAGAAAAAGCAGACAGAGGTTAAAGGACAAGGCCAGGCTTTTACAATATTCCAAAGTTGTCTCTGTTCCCGACTAACAAGGGGGAGAAGTATCCCCAGTGCCAGGAGGATCATCACCATGTCGTTGCTCTTCGTCATCTTGAAGGTTGCCTTCCAGTTGTGCAGGCTTGATCAATTGTTCAGGTACCCAAATTGGCGATGATACGTCCTGTGGGAAAACACAAACAGATCCTCGGCTCCAGATTAACACTGGATCCGGGACTTTCCATTGCCCTGATAAAAGATCTTTCCATAGCACTGAAGGCCATTTGTGTGTAGAGGGTTCAGCATGATGGATGGCAGTAGATCGTCCATCCGAGTCAAGATTTAAAAAATTTAGGGTAAATAAGGCAATGGAGAGTTTATCCTTAGGGGATCTGAAAGATGCCCCTATTCCCCCTTTTTGTTTAAATAACATGGTTTTAAGTGTCATGTGGGCATGTTCAACAATGACTCGGCCAATGGGATTGTAAGGAATTCCCGTAATGTGCTGAATGCCAAAACTGGAGCAGAATTGCTTAAAAGTCGAAGAGGTATATCCTGGACCATTGTCTGTCTTAAGTTGTTTAGGGATTCCTAATGTAGAGAAGGTTAGTAAGCAATGAGTTATAATATCTTTAGATTTTTCACCGGTAAGGGGGGTAGCCATAAGGAATCCAGAAAAAGTATCCACAGTGACATGAAGAAATTGTAGCTTACCAAACTCTGGATAATGTGTGACACCCATTTGCCAAAGGTGATTGGGCAATAATCCCCTGGGGTTGACTCCCAGGGTGGGCTGAGAAATAAATGTCACGCATTTGGGACACACCTTGATGATTTCTCGAGCTATAGCTTTAGCAGTAGGGAAACGTAAGTGTAGGATGGAGGAGTTGACATGAAACTTAGAATGAAAGTCTTTAGCTTGTTCCACTGTGGAGAAGATATGAGGGTCTCTAGTAGCAATGTTACTAAAGGACAACGGGCCTGGTAGGCCGGAATGGGCCCGAATGTGTGCAATAAAGAAAGGATTTTTTCTACTCCAAATTAACTTTTGTAAAAAAGACAAGTGTGAGGCTATAGAGGAATTTGAGGCAATTATACCTGCCAATTCTAAGTTTTGAACAGCATTCACAACATATTTACTATCGGAAAACAGATTAAAAGGTTCAGGGTGAGTTTTGAACACCTCTATAACCATGAAAAATTCAGTTTGTTGAGCAGACGTGGTAGGAACCAACAGCGTCTGTGTGGCATTATTGACAGTGATGGCCCCTGTGCCATCTTTGGAGCCATCAGTAAATATTAAGGTAGCATTTGCAATGGGTGTTTTTCTAGTAATGACAGGGAATATTATAGAATGGAGATCCCAGAACTGAAGAAGTGGGTCTGAGGGTATTTGATTGTCAAACATAGCATGAGTGCTAGTATAGACTATAGTCCATAGAGGAGAATTGTTAATGAGATACTGCAGTTGAGCAGCAGTATAGGGAGTAATTATAGTAGAGGGAAAGATGCAAAAAAACAAATGTAGACATCTTAAGTGCCTTTAAAGTAATTTCTGCCATCATATCAGGATAGTTTGATATCACTTTGTTGGGAGAGTAGGACTGATGAACCCATAATAAAGGACCATTTTGCCAGAATACTCCAGTAGGAAGGTTACTGGTAGCTAACACAATCAATGTCAACGGCTTATTTAAATCTATTCTATCAAGGTGAGCGTTCTCCATAGCTCGTTCCACACAAAGGAGGGCTTTATGGCCTTCAGGAGTGAGCTCTCATGAAGAGAGAGGATCTGAATCCCCTTTGAGTATGTCAAAGAGAGGAGCCAAAACAGAAGTGGAAACACCAAGATAACGTCTTAGCCAATTAATGTCTCCCCACACCTTTTGGAAATCATTCAAGGTCGTTAGGTGATCCACTCTAATAGTAATTTTAGCAGGTTTAACCAATCGAGCATTGATAGTGGATCCCAAGAAATTTTTTACCTCTGTCATTTGTACCTTTTCGGAGGCTATAAATAGCCCCCAGCGCTCTAACGTTTCTACCATCTCAGAATAACCCTCCTGTGAAACAGTATCATCTTTATGACCTATTAGTATGTCATCCATATTATGATAGAGCAGAAGGTCAGGATATTGTTTTCTCACAGTATCCAGGGCCTTACTTACATAGATCTGGCACATGGTAGGGCTATTAGCCATACCCTGGGGAAGAACTATCCATTCATATCTAATATTAGGGTAGGCATTATTAGTTGTGGGTACCGAGAAGGCGAATTGTTTTGTATCCAGATGCTGTAATGGGATAGAGAAGAAACAATCTTTTATATCTATTACAATGCAAGGCCAATCTGCAGGGAGAGTTGATAACACAGGAAGCCCTAGTTGAATAGGTCCCATAGGCTCCATGATGGAATTGATTGCCCTCAAATCATGCAGTAATCTCTACTTTTCAGATTTCTTTTTAATGATAAAATTTGAGGTATTATGAGGAGAGGTGGATGGTCTGATATGTCCAGCCTTCAACTGCTCCTGAATCAACTTTTGGGCCGCCTCCAATTTTTCTTTAGAGAGGGGCCACTGAGGGACCCAAACAGGAGTCTCAGATATCCATGTAATTTTTAATGCCTCAGTGTCCCCTGGGAAAAACCCAGGCCTTCCCTATTCTTAATAGGGGAAAGTTTAACAGGTGCTATGATCCCTTGACTATTTTTTCCAAGACTCTGACCCCAAATATGGCCTTGGCTTAACATCATTAGATTAGCCTGATGACTGCTATATGGAACCTCTGAAGTCAAAAATAAGCCCATAGATTCCATAACATCTCTTCCCCATAAATTTACTGGGAGGTTATCAAGAACATAAGGTTGAAACACACCACCGTGGCCTTCTTCATCTTTCCATTTTAAGATCTTTGCACTCCTATCAGAATTGGAAGCTGTACCCAATCCTCTGAGAGTCTGAATCACTTTATCAAAAGGCCAGGCTTTTGGCCAATCTGCAAATCTGATAATACTTTTATCAGCCCCGGTGTCCAACAATCCCTGAAAGCATCTACCCTCTATCATCAAATTCGTCATAGGCCTTTGTTTCAAATCCATGGACAGGAAGGCAACATTAGTGCCAGTGGATCCAAGCCCCTGATCTCCTCTGATGACATCTTCAGAAGGATATTGTTCATGACAGCTGGGTAACACCAGCAATTGTGCTATGCGGTCACCGGGAGATATCACAGCCACACCTCTAGGTGCCGCTGCAAGTATTTTAATCTCTCCTTTATAATCAGAATCAATAACTCCAGGGGTAATCATAAGCCCCTTTAGCGCAGATGAGCTTCTCCCTAAAACCAATCCCACCATTCCTTTTGGTAGGGGGCCACTCATGGTGGTAGGAATTGGTTGCACCCCCATATCTGGTGTCAATATTGCTCTGGCGGAGGCACAGAGGTCCAATCCTGTGCTCCCTCTTGTTTGTCTGATTGGGGGGTCAATGGGAAATGAGTGCGAGGCACTGTCTGAATGGCCCCGTATATTTGTGGGCCCTGAGGCTGAGGGCCCTGTTTCCCGTTTTTTGGAGACAATGGATTTCCGTCCTTATCTCTAGTAGATTTGCATTCATTTGTCCAATGGTTCCCCTTTCTGCAACACACAAACCCAGGGAAGGACCTTGAGGGCAATTCTTTTTAATATGTCCTGATTGCCCACATTTGTAACAAGCTCCTGTACGAGAACTGGCCCTCCCAGTCTCTCCTCTCAATCCCTGTGTAATGGCAGCAGCCAAAACTTGTCCTTGTATTACTGTTCCATTAATATCTTTGCATGCTTTTAAGTAGCCTGAAAGTTCTTTATTTCTCCATGGTCTTATGGCTTCTTTACACTATTTGTTAGCCTGTTCATAAGCAAGCTGCTTAACCAGGAGCATGGCTTG
Source organism: Aplodontia rufa (assembly GCA_004027875.1). NCBI lineage: Eukaryota > Metazoa > Chordata > Mammalia > Rodentia > Aplodontiidae > Aplodontia > Aplodontia rufa. The sequence goes on along the minus strand of PVKS010036101.1, from coordinate 7,759 downwards.
GTCTACATCCCCAAACACACGGCTAGCTGTTTGCATTAATCTGTCTACAAATTCTGCATAGGGTTCATTGGCACCTTGAATAACCTTAGATAATTGTCCTTGTAGGTCACCAGTGCCTGAGAGTGTTTTCCAAGATTTCATAGCAGCTGCACTAATCTGTTGGTATACTCCAGGATGATAATTAATTTGCTGAGCATGTCCCTCATATTGTCCCGTGCCCATTAGCATGTCCAGACTCCACTGAGGGTTTCCTGCAGCCGCATTCCTGCGAGCTGTATCTAAACTGTCCGGTCCCGGCCGGCAGGGACCGGACAAAGCATTCAACTAGACCCATTTGCTCTTAAGTTCTTCAAGCACTTTATTTCTCCCTTTACCACAGCTAAAGGCCTCCAGGCGCTTCCCACCTTCCCTCTCTTAGAGTCTAGGCCCTTAAGGCATTACATTTAGAGTCAAGGCTATTCACATTCAGAGTCCTTGTTTCTACTGCCGTACCAGAGTCCTTATTTCTGCAGCCGAGGCTCTTACTGTCTGCATCTTCTACCGCTGCTGATCTCTCTGCCGTCTCTGCTGCTGCTGCCTCTCTGACTCTCTCAGGCAGCAGGCGGTGGTCTCTCAGGCAGCTTGCAGTCGTCTCTCTGCTTTCCTCCTGACTGCTGCTTGCTTGCTTGCTTCTGGACAGGGCTGCTTCTCCTCTTTGGCTGCTTTCTCCTTGGGCCGCTTGCTCACTCTCTGGCTGCTTCCTTCTCTCAGGACAGGGCGGGTTGCTTCTTCTCTGGCTGCTTCTTCTGCCTGACTAGTCGCTACTCTATTTATCCATTACAATAGCCAATAGGGGTACAATGCAAACACGTTTATACAATTGTAACAAATGAGTGGCCTAATGGTTTAGTCATGCGGTCAGGCATTACAGTCACTAAGGAAGATACAAGCCAGCTGGGTCAGAGTTGTTTACCACCAATTCTTTTACAAGCCAGCTGGACCTCATGTTGGGGGATCCCCAACACTAAACAAAGTTCCTGATTAGCTACTTTCCATAGTAAATATTGCCCTCCAGAAAGACAAGCGCTTGCTAGATTACCCCAATCTAAAGGAGTGAGGTTATAACTGCCTATGGAGTCCAGCATGGAAAGAGTAAATGCTGCTTGTACTCCATAAGTCATGATCGCTTCTTTCAACTGTTTAACAAGTTTTATATCAAGGGGCTGGTGGTATCTTTGCTGGTTTTGATCCTCTAATACTGGAAAGAAGGATCAAGACTCTACTTCATCCCAACGAGTATGGGCAGTTTTCCCAGCATAGCATGAGCAAGTGCCTCCACATGGCTCCAGATTATAAGCCGGTGGCAGTGCAGATGGAGTTAAATGGAGCTGAGAAAACCACTTTTCCAGATCCTCCCCAGACATCTCTGGGTCAGTATCACTTTCTGTCTCTGAGTCTAACAACTCATTTCCCCTTTCGGAGGCTTGGCTTAATTCTTCTTTTATCTCTTCAAGAATCTGTGCACCCTCCCTAAATTGTTCCCTCATATCAGAGCGCTTTGAATCCAAGTAGGAGCGAGCGTACTAAAGCCCATGTAGGCAAAGTCCCTATGGGGATAGGATTCTTTTCATTGTTCTTTTGTAACTCCTCTCCCAAATGCTCCCATTGGGGGATATTCAGGAACCCATCTTCCAAGAACTAGGGACAGCATTTCTCCACCGCTTTGAGGAACGCTCGGGCGGTGGCTGCTTTCAGCTGCGTCCCATTTTTCTTTCACAGCGTTCTCAGAGGCCCCTCCATTCTAATGCGTGATATTTCTGATCCCATGGCTAATTCTAAGTCGTTCAAGGATAGCTACAACTAATATAAACAGAAACCAAACACACAACAAAGACAGAAAGAGACAAATAGTTATTATTTAACACACATGCATCTATCAAAGGACATCCGACGCTGTCTTGCAGCCACCTGCTTAGTCCCTCAGCGGAGACTCCTCCGTTATCCTGAGGTCCCTACTCCTGTTCAAACAGGGTCTGCTGGTTAAATTTCAACTTACCATTAATACTTACAATTGGTTTTTGTGTTCCCTGTACGGGCCACCATTTGTCGCGTTCAACCAGCGAAGCGCCAATAACGACATGTACACTCTTGTTGCTTGCGGAGATCTCTCTTTATTTAGGAAGTCAAACAGCTTAAATAGTAAAAGTGAACCAATCCGTAGGCTGTTGCTATGAGGAAGAAAACTCTGCTGGCTCCTATTGGTTGTCCCTAGGTGGTCAGATGTTGCAAGCACAAAAACCAGGAACAGCAAGAGGTCAGCTGACTTGGTTTGGCCAGCTGCCAGCCGCCAGCCACCATCTTAAAGCTGCCTGCATGGCGTGCACTCTGGGTGCTGCCCGCCACAATTCCCTGCTGTTCTCCCCAGCCTCTGGTAACCACCATTCTATCCCCACTTCTGTGAGATAAACTTTCTTGTTTTCACATATGAGTGAGATCACACAGTACTTGTCTTTTTCTGCCTGGCTTATTTCACTTGGCATAATGATCTCCAGTTCCACCCCTGTTGTTGTAAATGACAGGCTTTCATCTTTTTGTGGCTGAATAGTATTCTGTGGTGTGTACAGGCTGCATTTTCTTTATCCGTTCGTCAGTCGATGAGCCCAGGTTGTTTCTATTTCTTGGTTATTGTGAATAATGCTGCAATGAACACAGGAGGCAGGAATATATGCTGCAATTTTACAATCCATAATTCAATACTTTTAAGAATCAAAACACCAACATAGTTAGCTTCAGCACACTAATGGTAAAAGCTGCTTGGGACTTCTAATCTTTCAGAAAAAAGTGCAATGGTAAGGCGATATGGTTTAATTCTGCACATTAAAATCACTTGGAGGAATTGTTTAAGTCACAGATTACTAGATCCCACATTCAGAGTTTGTTTCAGGAGATATGAGGTAGGTAGAACCTAAGATTGTGTGCTTTTAATAAATTCCTGGGTGTTGCTTATGTAACAGGTCAGGGGAGCAGACTTTGAGAACCTTTGATGTAATGAATGAATGAACACCTTGTAAGAAACCATGCTGTAATCAGGAAATTGTCCAGTGTTTATAAGCGGAGCTTGTGGGAGCCGCTTACACATGCTTGACAGTTAATTATCAATAGCATCTCTTTCCAGTTTTTCATTCAGTGTCCTTACATTGGTAGTTTGAAGTTGGCCATGGTGGGAATATTTCTACCATAAAAACTGGTAAATGCTAAAACCATTGCTTTTTGCCCGGAGAGCCACTTGTTGGACATTTACCAGTAAACCCCTGTTGTTGACGCAAGGCAGAAAGGAAATGTTGGATGATATAATGTCTAAGGCAATGTTGCTCAGGATACTTCACTCATGGTTTTAATGAATATTACTTGCGTCCTGGCTCCACAACCACAGCAATATTTTTTCAATTATAATGTGTTGAGAGGACTTAGAAAGAATGGAATTCAGGAAATAAAATGCATTCCTGGATTAAAGCAGACAATGAACTATGGTTTCATATGCTAATTGCTCAAAGAAATAGCCAACATTTGATCCATTTTATAAATGTGTACTAAAATTAAAATGTGAAAATGAACATAGACCAGTGATGCTTAAACATACATACCAGTTCCGCCTCCTCATCATGTAACTTTTGCTGACTGTTTAAAATAGGCACGATTCTAAATTCTTTACATGTATTGTTTCATTTAATTATTATTTAACTCCATGATATAGATATCATTATCCCCACTTTACAGTTAAAAAACTGTAAGTTACAGGTATTTGATATTTACATGTCAATGTGTCTGTAGAATATCAGGCAGTCCTGTATCAGATGATCTCACATATAATGTCCTGGAAAACTCGGACACAGCATTTCTTTAAAATGATTTATTGGTAACAGCTACATTATTGTTAATTATGATATAATCACTACATTTTAAATATATTTTAAAAGAACACCCCACTAGCATCAATACCTTCATAGAGCAACAACTGGCATTCTAGAGAAAGTGATGTTAAATATCATCTTCATAATATTAAACCATATAGCTTGACCAACCCTAAATCTCCTCCTTTTCACTATAATTATATATGTATATTAGTTATACACATGAATGGTTTCACTGTGGTAACTCCATACATCCACATGTCCACCCTCCCTTCTTCCTCTGGAGTCCTCTCCTCTCCCCTCCTCCCATTCTCCTTCCCCTTCTCTGATAATTCCTCTTCTACTTTTGGGTCATCTTTTATTTCTTTCAGGCAGAAATAAAAAGGACAATACAGTGTAAAAGATCAATGAAACAAAGATTTGCTTCTTTAAAAAGATCAACAAAATTAACAAACCTTTAGCTAAACTAAGAAAAAGAAAGAACAGACCCAAATTAATAAAATTAGAGATTAAAAATGGGGCTATTATAACAGATGCTACTGAAATTCATAGACTCATTAGGGAATATTTGTAAGAAACTATATGCCAATAAACAGGAAAATCTAGAAGAAATGGATAAATTTCTGGATACATATGACCCACCAAAATGAACCAAGAACATATAATAAAATTAAATAGATTAATAACAAGCAACAAAATTGAAGCAGCAATAAAGTCTCCCAACAAAGAAAAGCCCAGGACTAGACATATTCACTGCTGAATTTTACCACATTTTTAAAGAAGAATTAGTGCTAATGGTTCTCAAACTAGCCCATAAAATAGAAAGGGAAGGAAACCTTCCAAATTCGTTCTATGAAGTCAGTATTACTCATACTAAAACCTGATAATGACACAACAAAACAAGAGAAAACTGTGCAGACCAATATCCTTGATGAACATAGATGCAAAAATTGTGATAAAACACTAACAAATCTAATTCAATAGCACATTAAAAAGATCATAAATAGCCAGGCATGGCAGCAAACACCTATAATCCCAGAAACTTGGGAGGGTGAAATAGGAGGATCACAAATTCAAAACCATTCTCAGTAACTTAGCAAGACACTGTCTCAATATTGAAAACAAAAAAATTAAATAAAAGGTTGCAACCCTGGGTTAAATTCCAGTTCCAAGCAGGGGTCGGGGGGCAGGGAGAGATCATATACCACGATCAAGTTGGTTTCATTTCATGGATGCATGGATGCAAACCAATAACCATCATACCGCACATAAAGAGAATCAAAGATAAAAATCATATAATTCCCTCAATAAATGCAGAAAAAGTCATTGATATAATTCGATCTCCCTTCATAATAGAAGCCCAGAATAAACTAGGTATAGAAGGAACCTTCCTCAACACATTAAAGGCTGTAAATGACAAACCAGTAGCTAATATCATACTGAATGGGGAAAAACTGAATGCATTTTCTTTAAAATCAGGAACGAGACAAGGGTGGGTGTCCACTTGTTATTCAGTTTCCATGCAGCCAAATCTGAGTTCTTTAACCGTCCAGAGCTGACCTGATTACCACATCAGAGGTCCTTGGAGCAGAAGCCATTAGTCAACAGCCAGTGAAAGGAGAAACCAGAGCTAGCTTTCAGATCAGGGTCCTGCCCCCCAGCCAACAAAGGAGTGTTGTACTTTCATAAAATGGGGAGGGTCAGGCAGATTAATAAGGGGGAAGAACATGTATGAATTATTCGAGAAGGTGCTGCTGTATCTCCAAGAGTCTCCCCAATCTCGTTTGCCCATATCTAGTTCTTTTCTGTAGGTTGCCATGGAAATTGTAAACTGTCATGGTGCTAGTAGGCAAGTGTTTCACTATGAAAATGAATTAAAATGAAACTGGAAGCCAAACTCAGGTCAAGATGGGGTCCAAATCAGCTTAGATAAGTTTGGTTTTGCTGAACCCAGCATCCTGCTTCTGCATTCAAGTTTTAAGATAATGGTGATTTCCTGTTTGTTATTTTTCTATAGAAACTCACCATCATAAATCATTCATACTTGTTTCATGTGCTGATCCTGCTCGGGTGGTTGGTCTGGGGTCCAGGAAAGAGAGCAAAGGGAAACACAAGCAAAGAAAAAAAAGTTAGAAAAATGCATGGCAGAGAGGAATTCTCACCACTCTTATTCAATATAGTACTTGAAATTTTAACCAGCACAGTCAGGAAAGAGAGAGAAATAAAAGGGATATAATAGGAAAGGAAGAAGTTAAGTTATGTTTGCAGATGTGATGATTCTTCTTTTGATGTACACCTTTCAAAAAGAGAACCTTGGCCCTCTTTTACCACTGGTGGGCATTATCAGTGTTTGCCTGATTCCCCAATTTCTATGATTCCCTGAGGTTTATAGTAATCTTTGAAATTTTTATGTGTTCTTATTATGCTGTTATCAGTCTATGATTGCTCTGACTTAATTCTTTTGTATCCATTTGATCACAACCAAAACAAATCCTGGGGGTTTCTGTCACTGCTATTGTCTACAATTCAGCTTTCATGCTGTCGTTTTGTTCTGAGCCTTAATATGACCAAAAATGAGTATTAGGTTGAATTAAAAAAAAGAAACCCTAGAAATTCTGAGGATATCAGCATGTGCAAAATGTCCTGGAGGGAGTGCAATTTCACTTTAGAAGGAATCCTACTGTGAGCAATTAGCTACAGAAATCTGGGAGGCTGGTTTCAGGGATGAGTAACAAGTTGAACATTAAGTTGTGCTGGCAGGGCATGGGGCATTTATCCATAAGTCAAAACCACTGACTTTTCCTCTGCATGAATGTGGTTGCTCAAATTAGTTTCATTTTGGTCTCCGGAATGAACTCTCGTACATTAACTCTGTCTGACTCTTTAGCTGATTATGCTAAGTACCTAGCCCTCATTAACACTGCAACAAATTTTCCAAATCTTATTGAGCCACTGTTATAATTACCCACCAGCTTCATGTGTCATAGAATTTCAGTTTCTAAACACTAGAACCAGCACCGTTAAGGAGAAACAGAATTTGAACCATATACATAATGAAATTTCCTAGGAGCCACATTAAATAAAATTGTTAAACATGGGAGACATTTTGTAACCAGTGAAAAATAACTTTAATAATGTATTTTGTTTAATCCAATATATTCAAATTGTTACTTCACGATATCAATATTGAAAATATTAGCAAAACACTTTGCATTCTTTCTTTTGTACAAAGTCTTTAAAATTGGGTTTCTTTTTTTTTGTTTTTGTTTTTTACTTATTATAAAACATCTCAGTTTGGTTTATCCACATGTCAAGTACTTAAGAGTCACACGTGGGGGCTAGAGATGTGGCTCTGCGATTGCAGTGCTTGCCCAGCATGTGCAAGTACATGGGTTCAAACCTCAGCACCCATGTACAAAACTAAGTGTCAGAGCAACGAGGGTCATGTGAGAAACTCAATAAAAATTGATTCTCTCTGTCTCTCTTTCTCTCTCGTTGTCCTTCTCTCTTAATAATAATAATAAAGAGTCACAAGTGGCTAGTGGCTACTGGAAGGCGCAGCTGTAGACCTAATTAAAGCTCTGTCTAGGGCTGGATCTCAGTGCTAGAGTACTTACCTAGCATGCATGAGGGCCCTGGCTTTGATCCCTAAGACCACAAAAAGTAAAGTAAAGCTGGGTTAACATCATCAAACATCCAAACATCCAAACACCCCAAATGATGGGTTTTTAAACTAAGTTTCTGGAAAGAGGTATTTTTAAAAAGTTTTTATTGAGAGTTGAGCTATTATACAATCATAAATACATATAAAGTAACAATATGATACGCATTTGTTCTTAAACAGCACATATCGCCACACCCCAGTCTCT
>PVKS010036100.1:0-19604 GCA_004027875.1 Aplodontia rufa | reverse complement strand
AAAAAAAAAAGAATAAATTAAATGATTACTATAGATCCAGAATATAATAGGTAAGCTTTTAAAGCAGGGGCCATGGATAAAATTGTAATAATTGTAATACATATTTCAACTAATATGTGTTTATCCTTAAGTCATGAACTTTGTAATAAGAACTTCACATTTACTTTCTCATTAAATTCTTATAATAATTTTATTCAGTAGGTCTTCTTACTGAAGTTACAAAAAAGGATAATTAGAATCATGTAATATAAATGTGAACAAAGTAATATTGTTGTCATTTGCTGTGCCATATTGTGAATCAAGCTCTGAGTGTAGAGTTAATAATTTCTCTTTTACTTGCCAATTTTATCTACTGTGTTGGTCTGTATAATGCATCAATACTTTTGCATGAGTGACAATTGCTTTTGTATAAAGGGTATCAAACCTTATTTTTTTTACAGAGAGAGGGACAGAGAGAGAAAGACAGAATCAATTTAATTCCTTTTTTCACATGGCTTTCATTGCTCCAACACTTTATTGTATATGTGGTACTGGGATTTGAACTCGTGTCCTCGCGCATATCAGGCAAGCACTGTAACTGCTGAGCCACTGCTCCAACCCCATCAAATCTTATTTTTAATTTGTACAGATTTTTCTTCTCTACAGCAGAAAAAATGGGAGGATATGAAAGTTCTAGAATAAAAAATAATCAAATTATCAAATACTATGTAAAATTACTAGGAAAAGGCAAATCTGAATAATATACTAAATTGCTTTTAATAAATAAGCAATAATTATAATTTCAATATTAAGAAAAATTGAAGGGAATTGAACATGCTAGATTAAAAATGCACCATATAGTAAACATATGTATATATATATATATATAAATCATTGCATATGTCTTTTATTTATTCAAAATTTTTTTTGTTTTTTATTTGTTCAACATAATCATACATATAGGAGGGAATTGTTGCCACATAATCATGATCACTTGCATAATGACAGAGCAAGCCAAGGGTGATGCCAGTTCAAGAGTTCCCCTTTTGGGTTCCCCCTGATTCCTGTTTCCCCTACTTTACCCCATATTATTTGGACTTCTCATGGAAGTCAAAGGTTCCCCACTAGATTGATAACCTCCCTAACTCCCTGCCTCCAGCTACCTTCATATCCCTCTTATTCTCACCCCACTCTCTTCCCCTCTCCTTTCGTCCCTCAGCATCATAGGCAAGGTTCCCCCTGTTCATGTAAAATTCACCCATGTTGAGTTTATTATTAGCTTAGCCTACTCTCATTGTACTCTAGCTTTGATTGTAATCTAGCTTCCATATATGAGGGAAAATATTTGGTTGTTAAGTATGAGTTTGGGATATTACACTTAGCATAACTTTTTCCATCTCCATCCGTTTCACTGTAGAAGTTGGGGCGTATGTCTTATATATACTTTGAAAAGAGATAATTTTTGTCTGGAAGCATTTCAAAAAATTCAGACAGTACAGTATAGAGTTTTGATGCACAATCGGACAAAGTATTTTTAGAATGTGGTAACTACAAATCATCTTAAATCTATGAATACTCATGATGCTAACACACATGTTAAGGCTTTTCTCTGTTTTTTTTAAAGAGAGAGGGACAGTGAGAGAGAGAGAAAGAATCAATTTTATATAGTTTTCTATATGGCTTTCATTGCTCTGACACTTCATTGTGTACATGGTGCTGGAGTTTGAACCTACATACTTGCACATGCTAGGCAAGCTCCATAACCACCAAACCACTGCTCCAGCCCCTACAAATTAACTCTTAATATATTAAATTTGTTTGGTTTTCTTCAAAGCTTTGCTTTTCCTAGAATTTTTGCCCTACAATCTCTTGTTTATAAACTCATATTCCTTGCATGAAATAGGAATCTTTCATGTACTATAAATGAAACATGAATTTTGTGAGAATAATAATAAAAATGAATTGATCATATAATCAGTAAAACATTTTTAGCTCATAGGAAGTGACTGAGATAGATTCATTACTGGAAAACAACCATACTTGTAAAGGACAGTTAAAGTACTCACTGCCCTACTAATTTAGGATCCAATGATAAATTGCCCAAGAAAAATAGTATGCTTTGTTAGGCTTTAATTTTGACTCAAACCTGAGTAAACTATTATTATTGAAACAAATGGGATATCCAGAAGAATATTTTACAGATATGTTATCCATATTTAAATAAGGAATATTCTTTAAAATTTACAATACAATACAATACTATTTAATACATCTGACCAAAAAGATCAGAGTTGCATATATGAGCATTTTACTTATGAAAAATGCAATATATGATTTTACAACAACACCTGTAATGGCTGTGTCTATTTTTTTATATTAATATCAGAGAAAAATAAATATTTTTATTACTCAAAGAACACTTCGCATTTAGTATTATTTTCATTTTGTAAAATAAAATTTCATATTGAAATCATCTACTTAGCTTTTATTTTTCTTGACATTCTCACAAAATACCATGGAAAAAACCCATTATTTTTGAGAGTTTTATTATGATGATGGTGATATTATTTTGAGATTATTTTATTATGAAATTAAGAGAACACAATTTTGTTTCAGCACACATTAATTAAACAAATTTTATAATGATATATTACATACATACAAATATTATAGTAGTTATAGGCTAAATTATTCTATGGTAAGTTAATATAATTTAATGTAAATTTTATTTGTTTACAGACCACATCTTTAAAACTAGAAAATAATTTGAAGAATGCTAGTTTATTTCAACCACATAATTTAATATAACATATGGATACATAAAATATTAAATAAATTAGTATTAGTTTGGACAAAATAGCTAACATTTGGGTAAATAATATAATATGAATAGTTTAATATATTACTTGAAATCCTAGTTTGTATTCAAACAGATTTTGGCTTAATGTGGAACCTTGCCATTCATTCCTACATCTGTTGATTAATTAAGTGAGGATTATTGTCCCAAACCATAAATTACAATAATGAATACAGTATTAAATCATAAATAAATAGCAAATAACATACATATAGGAATTCATTTTCATTGCTGCTAAACAAATTACCACAAGCTTAGTGGCTTAAAATGCTTTACTATTTTATAATTCTGGTAGTCAAATATCCAAAATATGTATTCCTAAACTGAAATTACAATATCAGCAAGCTTGCATTCCATTCTGTACATTTTAGAGAACAATGAATTTCCTTTTCAAGCTTCTAGTGGTCCCCTTCGATTTTTAGTTAATGGCCACTTGTTTAAGTTTGGGTTTGAGGTGTCCCCCTAAATCTCTTATATTAGTGCAGGAATATTTAAAGGTGAAATGATTGTATTGTGAGATCTGTAACCTGATTGGCCCACTGTAGTTGAATGGAATTGGTGGTAATACATGCAGGTGGGGCATGGCTGTAGGAGGAACCACTGGAAGTGTGCCCTGGAAAGGTTCATCTTCCCTGTGTACCTCCCCTTCCACCCTCTCTCTTTCTCTGCTTTCTGGATATCATTAGGGGAACAGTTTCCCTCCCTCATTCCGTTCTACCATGATGTGTCATAACTTTTGGCCCAGAGCAGTAGACTTGTTCCAGGATGGACTGGACCTCTGGACTTGTGAGTCAAAAATAAATTTTTCCATCTCAAACTACTTTTTGTCAGGTATTTTGGTCATTGTGTCACAAATCTGTTTAACACAAGAATTATATCCACAGTGAGTCATTACTTTAACTAAATTTACCATGTGGAGTTAGTTTGCAGGAAGAATGTTGAAAAGTTTGTCCATCCAGGCAGGAAATACCTCAGAACAAGGTAAGCACAGTTCAATGAGTAGTTTTGATGGCAGCTCAGAAGACCAGAATGCCAGTTGGAGTGCAGACTGTGCTCATAAGTTTTCAAAGGGAAATGAGGCCTCTATTGGAGAAATCCATCAAAATTTCAAAGGAAGGCCTGGGAGGTCAGAAAAAGTATAGAGGTATTGTAATTCATGTATGCTTCCCCTGAGATCATGATGCATAAAACTATAAAGGTGAAGCCAGAGCAGGAATGGAGACCAGAGGAACTAAGAATTGTCAGTATCCTGGCTTGTCTGCCTAGAAAAGCTGCTGACTGCAGAGAGAGCCAGGCTGAAAAAGAGCCCATGTGTACAGCAATTGCAAAGGCCAAGATGTGGGGTTACCCGCGTCCTTTGGAGAGTACATCTTGCCACTGTGTGTCTTGGATGTTGTAGGAATTATCAGTAGAGTTACTGGATCTGTTTACCAGGCTAGATTTTGGTCTTGTCTTGGTCCCATGCCTGCCTTGTAACCCATATTCTTCCCTTTTTGAATGGGAATGTTGACTCTGTGCCACTGCATTTTGGATATATGTAACTTGCTTTTGATTTTTATAGGACTTCACAGTCAAGAGTTTGCTTTGAGTCTTGGAGGAGAATTCAATTTTGACTTTTAGGCAATGTTAACTGTTAAGACTATGGGACTCTTAGAGATAAACCAAATAAATTTTGTTTTGGGAGATGGACAAAAGCTTTGGGGGTCTGGGGTAAAATGTTATGATTTGGATATGAGGTGTCCCCCAAAAGTTTCTGTGTTAATTTGAGAGTATTTGGAGATGACATGAATGGTTTGTGAGACCTATAACCTGATCACTGCATTCTATTTGAATAGATTGGGTGGTAACTACAGGCAGGTAGAGCATGGTTGCAAGGGATAGGTCACTGGGGCTGTGCTCTGGAAGGGTTCATCTTCTCTGCGGCTCTGTCCCCTCCCCCTTTGTTTCTTTCTGCTTCCTTGGCTGCCATGAGGGGAGCAGCTTCTCTCTATCAATCCCTTCCACATGATGTGCTGCCTTACCTTGAGCTCAGAGCAGTTAATCTGTTCCAACATGAACTACACTTCTGGAATTGTGAGGCATAATATACTTTTCCTCCTTTAAGCTCCTCCTCTTGTCAGGTATTTAGGTCAGAACTATATAAGTAAGCCTGACTAACACACCCATGGTCATCTTCTAAGGCAGCAAGAGAAGGTAGAGTCTTTCTTACATCCCATCACTTTGACACTGGCATAATTTTTCTTCCCTTTCATTTGTAAGGATTCTTTTTTGGGGTCAAGTGGAAGAATTATTCTATATGCTACACATATATAAAATTATATATATATATATATATATATATATATATATATATATATAATATTTTCCTATACCAATCATGATCCTATCATATAATTTTTTAGAAATCTTTCCAAAAAGTATTTATCTGTGATATTAAAGGAGATAGTATTTTTATTATTTCTTTAGCTCCCTTTTGCCACATGATGTAAGATTCAACCTGTTAAATAGTTTCACAGTTTTGGCTTTTACAATTAAGTATTGATCCATTTTGAATTAAATATTCTGGGGGTGTACTGAAGGATGTACCCAGGGTGAGCTGCATCTCTAGTCCTTTTTATTTCTTATTTTGATACAGAATCTCACGAAGTTGCTGATGCTGGCCTCAAACTTGTCATATTCCTGTATTAGTCTCCCATGTTTCTGGGATTATAGGCAATCAACACAGTCCCTGGTTTGAGTTCATTTTTAAATATGATGAGAATATGAGTCCAAAATCATTCTTTTGCATATATCTTTCTAAGTGTGTTAGAAACATTAGTATAAATTATTGACATTATAAAAATGATTTTTTAAATTGATAATTATATTAAAGTTTTGTCTCATTGGTGTTAGAGTCTTTTTTCTTTAGACTAATTATTATGAAGAATTTTACTCCATTGCTGTGATTTAAATATGAGGTGTCACCCAGAAGTTCCATCACTAATGCAGGAATATTCACAGTTTAGATGATGAGATTATGAGAGCTGTAATCTATCTGGTCCATTCATTTCAATGGACTGCCTGAGGTGATAACTGTACAAGTGAGATATGACTGGAGGAGATGGATCACTGGGGGCCTGTTGTAGAAGAGTTCAACTTCCCTGTAAATCCCTTCCCTCTCTCCCTCTTTCTGCTTCTTAGTTGCCATGAATGGAGCAGCACTTTTCCACCATGCCCTTCTGACATGTGATGTTCTGACTCATAGCAACAAACTTGGCTGACCATCTACTAAACAGACCATGCTCTAAATCTCTGGAATCGTGAGCCAAACTTTACCTCTTCTAAATTGTTCACATTAGGTATTTTGGTCACAGTGACACAAAACTGACTAACATATCCAACATGAAAAACTAAATGAACACTAATGTTATTTATGAACAGACTAGAGCAATAAATCGAGCTTATTTCTGCAGCAGTTAACAAAAGTGCATTTGAAATAATGTTCATTGTAAAACTTAATATTTTTCTCCTAGCATTTTCAAAATTATAGCATATAAATTATTATACATGTAGCATAATTTCAAATTTTTCATAAGATAAACTTCACAATTGATTTTAATTCATGTTTTCTTAAAATGTTTGTGAATGCTCAATATCAAAATCAACATTAAACTTTACTTTTTGAAAATGCCATCTGTTTTTAATAATTTGTTAAATACAATGAAGTTCAATAATGCTGAATTTTTACTAAGTTATAATTATGCCAATCATGGTTCAAAACAGCAAAATTGAATAGTTTATTTCTGTGTTGAAGTTAAGGCTCTTTAATGATTTGGGCTTAAAGTAGTAATATAATTTCCCAGAGAAATAATGATATAACATATTAATTGATCTTCAGTCATTTCCCATAATGATCCTGTTTTGACATTCATATTGTCTTAATTCAGACATGTTTCCATGTTTGATTTTAGAAGGCCAAACCCAAGTTTGAATAAATAGCAGTATAAAGGTAAAGTTAGATCTCTCCTGTTCCTTTAATCCTTATTTTGTATATTAATCTCAACACAGAGTTGCATGTATGTTCTTTTTATTTCAGTTATGTTTGTGTCAATCTGGAATATCTTCTCTTATAATATACATGATCATGGTTATTTGTAGATATGTAATTGCATGTGATTTATTACATGAAATGTGAAATGGTAATTTAATATGTCCAAGGTCCTTGTTTAAGGTGTAAGTTCAAAAACAGACAAAAATGCTTGCAGTGTAGTGGATCCATAATTATAATAGCATATTTTTCTTAATGTATACCATTAAAGATACTTTATAACTTTATTACTTAAATCCAACCAAAGAACAGTGAGTTTCTTTTCACAGGAAATATTTTCTAGATTTGATAGTTCATCAGCATATATTCCAACCCAAAATGATAGAAAAAAACTTCAAAATACAAGTTATATTTATTCTTAGGTATCAGCATTTCTAAATATAATCTTAAAAGAGCATCAGGAGGGAATAATAATCTTGAGTTTGTTTCTGTTTATATGTTTCTTTATATGGATGAAATGATGGAATATGAGTGTTTTTATGTTGAAAATAATAATGTTTAATATGATTCAAATTGAAATCATTTCTTTTGGGAAATATATTCTTATATCTCATTATCATAAAAAACTTTTTAAATGTTCCTTGAACATTTATGTAATTATCCTGTATTACTAAATCATTAGAACTTTGAAACAACTCTTCTTTATTAGTAGAAGAATGATTTTATTAATATATAAGAATTACATATGATATTAAATTAATTCATCAATTACTGAATATGATTAGCACATATCATTATTATTATTATGTTGGTGGGATAGTATAATTTAAAAAATTAATCCCTTAGTTAAAAACAACAAATAAACAAAAAACACATATACTACCATATTATAAAGCAAATAGAGTATAAAAACTTAAATGACAAAATAATTAATAAAATAGCTATTGAATCAATTAATATACCAATTTATTAATTTCAAAATTATTCTTCCAACCTTTGTTACTTTAGTGTGAAAGTACAATGCAGTTAGAAATGGTATAATAAAAATATAATAATTAATTTAAATTTATGTAACACTAAATTAAGTGGCCTGCTGACTTGGTTAAAGAAAACATTTCAAATGTTTTCTTAATGGATATATTTACACTATTTTCTTTTCATTTTACAATAAAATTGCTCAGGTACCTTCTAGTAAGTACAGTCATACAGAAGAACTTTCAGGAACATAACAAATATCTTACTTTTTTACATGTGTCTTTCCACATTTTTTTTCAGTTTCAAATTAATGTATCTTTAACTTAAAAGCAGCTGGAAAGGTTATTAATGTATAACTAGCAAATGTGTACCTACTGTGTTACATTTGGGGTTATTCACACTGAAAACTTGCTTAAGAAATTGGAAAAGAGACTCAAAATTATTAATTTAGAGTCCATAATAGGATACCTTAAAGGTATTGTTAATTGGGGTCCTGAGGCCTGTACATCCTCTACCTTCTGTGGCATAATTTACCCTTTCATGAAATTTTTTCATTGACCATTTGCTAAAAGTTGGGGATACACAATGGAAATAAATAACATAGCTTTATTAATCAAATTATGAAACTAAATTATATCCAAAAGCTACATTTTGGGTATTCTTATATTGCTTATCAGGGTTTTAGCATTAAGTCATTTGGAAATTCAACATTAAAAACACTTTATACTGCATCTCTTTTATTTCATTCAATAAAATTAATTTATTGATTGCCAGTTTAATAAATACTATCTACTAAAATGAAAGATAAATGATATAATCCTTGTATGTACTAAATATAGTATTGATGAAGAATGAAGCAAGATAGATAAGCCTGAAGAACACAGTATGATAATTTTTATAATTGAAATAGGAATACAATAGTAGTGGATCAATCCCAGGCCTGTGTGAAAGGTAGTCAACCTCATGTATTAGACCCAGCAAAGGTGTAGTAACACACAATCTAGGGCAATCATAGATACATAGCAGGGGGAGGGGGAGGTGCAGATGGATAAAGGTGGGAGAATAGGGTGGAATCCAGGGGGTAAATCTGATTTAAGAATACATACATTTCATATTGTTACTTTGGCATTTTGATTGTACAGTAACTAAATTTCTTAATAATACAAAAAATAACAAATGTCTGTCACTACAAGGAATTATCTTTGTTAGGAGTGACAGTGTTTGAAATTTTCTGGTTAAAAATAATAATTTATCATTCTGTAGGATTGTTCTATCCACATGAAAGCTCCAGAGAAGCATGTCAGGTTTTGAACAGGGTAGTACCATGTTAGGTAAGCCTGGTCTATTTCATTTTTGCTTACAATTCCGAGTATACTGCCTGCCCTGAGTTGAAGGGATGCTGAAACTTATTATACTACCTGTGGGCTATGGATCATTGTGGGGATTTATTCAGTGAATAAGAGAATGGTGGTAGATTCCCCTAACACTTGGATGAATAACTATAGCAAACGGTGCGAGAGCTAGTAGAAAAGATTGACGGATTCATCTGCCGGGGGTACCTTAATAAAACACCACACACTGGATGGATTAAATAACAGAATTAAATTTCTAATCTGGATCCAATGTCAAACTGCCATTAGGGTTAGTTTTTGGTGAGGCTACTCCTCCTGGGTTGTAAATGGCCACCTTTTTTCCTGTGTTCTCATGTAGCCTTTCCTTTGTGTGTTCAAGGAAAGACAAAGAGATCTCTGTGTCTTCATTTTCTTTCAAAGATAACAGTCCTATCTGAAAACGGAATTGCTATTACTTCAAATAAAATCAATTGGACATTATGATTTCAATATATGAATTTTGAGGGAACAAATTCAGTATGTAACAACTAGAAAAGTAAAGAAATCTGTATAGAACTTTCCATTAGGGTATTTTTATTGGTCCAACATAAATATCCAAGACCTTCATGACCACTCCTAATGTCATATGTTACACAATATTGAGAGGAATGTCTGGAAGTTTTTGCCTTTTAGATGTTTTCAGGTTACAATCATAAAGGATTGAGACCCTCTAGGATACCACAGTGCATTCCGAGAGAGTGTAGAGTCTGCTGTCAATTTGGAAGAAAATATGTTGAATAAACATGTATTCAATTATGAATGCATTTGCTACATTAGATAAATATGGGTTGAACTTCTTTGATATTTTCTGGGATATAGTATAAAGGAAATAGGATAGATTATTAGATTTAAGATACCTTGAAATTTAGTACTGATATAAGCAGAAGATCAAGAAAGAGAAAATAAATAAATGACAAGTAACCATAGTAATTGTCCTAATTTTTATAGAGTAGATCTATGCAAACCTTAGTTTTAGAATTTTAGAAGTTATTAAATGAGTAAATATTTCCATAAAGGAAATACATACAAATATTTGACCCAAATTGCACTCATCATCCTTAATTATTAGAATTATATATGTATCACAGTCAAGTAGCCATACATACCAGAATGACTCAATATAATAGATTGACAATAACAATTACAAACAAGGATATAGTTGAAATGGAACTCAAATCATATTTAAAGGTGTCAAGAATGGAGCAAATACTTTGAAAAACTTTGGGCAGTTTTTCGTAAGTTGAAAATAAATCTTTTTTATGGCAAAAGAATTATACTGTTTTTTCCCCCTTGCTCAAAAACTCAAATCATGTCTATAATGTAGTCATAAATGAAAGTTTATAAAAGCTTTATTTATAATAGATAAAGTTGGAAGGAAAAGCGTGTATCTGTGAAGAGAAGACGGATGAACACATTGTGCTATATTCATGCTGTGGGACGTTGTTCATCCATCAATGGAACTAAGGCTGATATTGAATCAGAATATTTTAAGTGCAAGAAGTCATAAAAAAGGCAAATACTGTGAATCTATAATTATGAAGTTGGAAAGCATGCACCATAAACTATGATAACACAAGTCACTGCAGTATGTGTTTTGGGGTATTCAGCAGGGAAGAACTAGAAAAGACACACAGGAGAACTTTCAGAGTTGATAGACTTGTCTATCTTTTCAAGAGGGAGTTAGGGGTTATGTAGGTGATCCGTCAAAATTCACCACATTGAACATTTATGTGCACTGTAAATTATTCAAACATAACTATAAAATTTAAATAGACCAAAAATATATTTTTAGGGATGGATGTTTTAAAACTGACATATTTATAATTACAGAACCCTGGCCATAATAAGTGAACAACTCCTGACTTTACTGCTGTAGATAAATACTTTAGATACAAAGTACTTCCTTTTACCTGCTCTGCAGATGCATGTTGCCCTGGTCCCTGCAATAGCCATGCTATTGTTGTCTCTCCACATTTTTAAACATCAGTAGAGAACTGGATTTGGATTGGAAAGAGTGGCCTTCATCTGGGTACCTAGCACAGTGTGGTGTGCAGATATGAGACCTAGAACTGCCTCAGCCATTTTGCTGCCATTAGTCAAAAGTACCTCAGTAAGATTAACCCAGACCCCAATCCATTCGTAGATCAAGCCAAACGTACTTCTGGATTTTTCACTGTAGGTCATAATAACTCTCTTTTTATCTTATGCTTTTTGTTAGTTCATATATTGAGTCATAACTGTAACATAAAGAAATAACTTTGCCTTAACCAACTATATTGTTCCAGAATTTTTAACAATACATATTTTTTAATTTTTAATTTAAACAAAAGAATTTTATGTGGTGAATGTTCTTTCAATGGAAATAATTTAATTCAATGGAAATAATTAAATCTGAATTTCATGATCTGAAATTTTAAGAAAAATTGTGATTTCTATTGTACTTTGAATTCTGAAGATCTTACTAAAAATATTTCACTTTAAGGCACTCTATTTTAAATTTTATGTGGTTCTAAAATGTTGAAGATGATGGTCACGGGCATAGTTCCCTGTAATCCCAGCAGCTCTGGAAGTTAAGGTAGGAGGATCCTAAGTCTGAGACTGTCCTGGGCAACTTAAGGTAGCCCTGACTTAAAATAAAGAAAAAGGGCTGGGGGAGTAGCTCAGTGGTAGATCACATCTGGGTTCAATGCCTAGGTGCACATACACTCAAATAACAATAAAATAAAGATAATGTCTAATTAGCAAGCAGTATAATACTATAATTATATTTCTTTCCATTTTCATCTAGTTTACTGGAGCTTATTCAGCTTTGAATTCCTAACTTTTGTTCTTTATCATTCTCAGTGAACTCCTCTGCATTTTTTCCTTGACCTGTGTATAACCCACTTTAACAGTAGCATCTTGATTTCATAATTAATTCTACATTTCCTTGGTACTGGGGTAGATCACAAGCAATAATGAAGAGGCTGCCCCTTATTATTCTGTGTTCTTGTCTCAGAATATTTAGACATAATTACAAATTTCAGTAAGACTTGAAATTTCACTCTAGTTATAAGGTTTCATGTGCTAAGGTCAATTTTTAGCTTGCTGACAACTCTATTAGAAAGAAAAAAATAATAATTTTCAGTTTAAAGTAAGATAGTGACTCATGAACAATAGCCTGCAACAGCGGTCCACTAACTTTTCTTCTTTAAACTCCAGGAGCCACCATCATTGACTACGATTGGTGCATGGTATGTTTTCATACACTGAGAGTCTTAATAAAACATTCTATAAATATTTGTTGTAGCTATATGAGTGTAAACACTGATCAAAACAGCTATTTAATAATGTTTCCATATTTTTAAATCATAAGTTATCATTTTTAAAAGAAAACAAATTCTATGTTCATCTGTATTAAGAAAATACAGATCCTGAATCTGAACATTTTAAAATCTAATTCAGAATTAAGTAGCAACCATACATAGCTAAATTTGTAAGACAAAAAATATGTTAGTTATTGGGGGTAAATTTGGGACAAAATCAAATATTTACTTTGATATGTCTACATATCTTTTATATTTAAAAATACTTAAAGCACACATACTTGCGTTTCAGTTTTTGAAATTTACTCAGACAGCAAAATGAGATAATTTTATTTATTTACAGAACCCATAATTTCCAGTTCTGCAATTTTCCTCCTTATTTGTACTTATCACCATTTATAAGAACTTATTCTTTACTTTTGTTTTACTAACACAAGAATTATATCAGCCATGCCATTCAATGCAAATCCCCATGGTTTAATTTCATGGCTTTTCTAATCCATACTTGTATTAATATAATATTTTAAATAAATGGTCACCTACTATTGGACAATTTAAGCAACTTGTTCTATTATTCTAGACAGCTCTCTCGTTTATTCTGCACGATGGTAATTCAAAACCTCAGCACTGTCCTCAGTCATGCGCTTATCTAGATCCACTGCCATTCACAAGTTATTTCACCAGTCACTTCCAGAAAATACTCATTAGCTATTGTGCTAAAACCCACATGCCTCCAATAAGCACAGTGGGCCAATGCCCTTCTTATATTTTGTAAAGACTGTGAAATAGAAATTAATCTAATAATATTTTGACTCAAGTACTCTTGTACCAGGTCAGCATTCTCTCTTAATGCATTTTCTCCCTTCTATCTGGCATATACAAACATATTTTTTCTTCACTGATTTTTATAATTACAGTGAAAACTTACACACATTTTTTCTCTTAAGTAATAGCATTACTTTCCATTCAAAATCAAGATTCCTGTAAGAATATCCTGTTAAAAAATCAATTAATAATAAATTCATTCCACTAGTACTCCTCTGCTCCTTACAGAAATTCTTGCCTAAATCAATAGACTTCTTGTTGCTAAGTCAACAGAAAGACTTTGGGCCTCCTGTTACTTCAAAATCTGTGCTGTTTAACAGACATCATGGAAACTCTTATTATTGAGCAAACTCTTAAATTAGATATATAGAGAAAAAATATTTCTCTACCACTTCATTTAGTGGTGGTGGTTATAGAATGATCATGTTTCCTAAAAGTCATATGTTAAAATTCAATCTCCAATGTGATAGTAGGTGACTGATTGATATGGGCAGAACCCTCATGAGTGAGATTGGCACATTCATATTTTCTTTTAAAAAGTATAAGAGTACAGCTCAATGGTAGAAAGCTTCCGTACCATGATCAAAGCCCTGGGTTCAATGTCTAGCACTGCAAAAAAGCAAACAGGCAGGCAGGAGGGAGGAAGGCAGGAAGGCAGACAGCCAGGCTGATTGACTGGCAAAGAAGCCAGCTTATTTCCATTTTTATGGTTCTTTTTTCTGTTCTTCTACCAAGTGAAGACACCGAGGTCTTCTCCCTTTTGCCTTTTCCTCTGTTCATCTGGGATTTATTAGGTTTGGCCAGACACTGAACCTATCAGTGCCTTGACCCTGGACATCCCAGCTTCCAGAATCATCAGAAAATAAATTTCTATTCTTTATAAATCACCCAGTGTCAGGGATTTTATTGGAATAGCAGAAATGGATTTTAAACAAGGATTTGTATCTCCTCCCTGCCTGACCATGCATCAATATGTTGAGTTCCTACACCTTGGCCACTGCAAACATGATTTTATTTGGAAATAAATTTTTTGGAGTTTTTAACTTGAATTTATTATAGGGGATCTTAGACAAATATGACTGAAGTACACAGACCACACAGAGATAAAAATGGAGTTACGTAGAGGATGGATTGATGTACATGTGAGCAAAAAAAAAAAAAAAAAAAGAAAGAAAGAAAAGAAAAAAATCAAGGGTTTCATTCTCATTAGGAAGGTAGAGAGGGGCAAAAAGAGAATTTATTCAAGAATCTCAGGTAGGAGTGTGGTCTGCCTGCACGTTAGTGTCCAATTTGTAGTCTGTAGAACACTGAGAGATAGATTTCTGTTTTTCTGAGATACTGAGCTTAAGGTACTCTATGTTAAGGCAACCTTAGGAAACTAATACAGATAGTGCTTCTTTAGCATCCACTCATCCTTTCTTCTGTTCTGAATCTTCATTTCTCCACCTGTCAACTTATCAGTTTCATCTTCAATGTGAGTAATCATCTTTATTTGCCCTTTGAAGCTTTTGATGATCTAAGCTTGTAATTTTGCAGTTCAATGTTTCCACTTGCTCCTTATACTCCGCATTCTTCTCACACTGTTCTTTTGAAAAGGAACTTGGAGCATGGTTTCTAACATTAGGGACTATCTACAAAAGCTAGGTTTCTTTGCAAAAGTCACTAAACATTTTTTAAGAGAGAGGAACAGTGAGAAAAAGAAGGAGAGAATCAATTTTCTTTAGTTTTTCATGTGGCCTGTGTTGCTCTGACACTCCGTTATTTTCATGGTTCTGGGGTTCGAACCCAGGTACTTGCCCATGCTGTAACCACTGAGCAACCACTCCAAACCTGCCACTAAACACTTTAAGTCCCAATTTTGAAGTGAAAAGTATTCAAGAAAGCTACACTATAACTATCCCATCACTTTCTTCATTTGCTTATTTATTTTTTTAGAGCATATTAACAACTAAAAATTGGCATTCTAATTGAAAGTACAAAGAATTATTGAATGGATCACAATGTATTTTCTCTTTTACATTTGCTTCCTTTTGTCGTTTGTAAAGCTCTAGATAAAAATGACTTAATTTAAAAAATAAAATACCAACAAAAATACAAAGTGCAAATCAGCTAATTATTGTTGGTTTCTGGCATTAATTTTTACATGGAACCATTTAAAATGAGTGGTTTATAATAAAATCACTTCAATTCAAAGCCAGTAGCTGAAAAATTAGTACATTATGTGCATTTAATATATTTCTGCCCTAAAACTATTAAATATTAATCATTAATTAAATTACTATTGTTCTAATTGTGATTTTTCTTATTTCTTTCTTGTGTTGATATACTGCACATACTGTCCTAATATACTTAAATTATTCAGGATTTTTTTTGTTGAGGGTATTTTTTTGTCTGGTTGTGAACTATTATTTTTTCACATTTTTGTTATATAGTAATTTTTTATGTTAATCAGAGTTAAGAAATTTGAGTATTAAATGATTTATACAATTTTCAGTTGTAAAGTTTATCAGAATATACATAAAGGACAAAAATGTGTTCATAGAAATTAGAAAGTTTACTGGTTCCACCTAGTGGAAATACAAAGAAAGTCTGAAAATAAAATGATCACTGGTGATATTAAAATTATTTATATAAAAATTTTAAGTTTATCTGTATGACATTTTTATAAAGTATATATGTCAATGCTGAAAATATATCTCACTATGTTAAAAATCTCATAAAATGAATTTTGAATTTTTATAAAAATTGTTTTCTGGTCAGTTTTTATTTTATTTTACTTTATTTTATTTTTAGAAGAGCTCTCTGAGCAACAGAGAGCTAACAAACAGTGTCTCCTTGTAATAATAAAACTTTTTTATTCCTGCTAATTAAGCATATGTTTTTTCCCCATGGCTGCTAATGGCACTCATTTAGCTCCTGTGCCCTGAATAAATAGACATAGGACATTGGTAAAGTACCAAAGCCGTATAAATCTAGAAGATAACATGAATTCTTACATAGAAATTCATCTTTATTATGAATTCTATCAAGGAAATCTGTCAGAACCTCAGCAATCATGAGTGCCTTCAACAGGTAAACGTTTTATTAGTAAAAACCCTGTATGTTTTACAAAAAAAATTAAAGATCTTCAAGTGTTGATGTAGTGATAATAGAAGATATTACATCAGTTTCATTAAAATTTCACAATTATTTATGACATTATAGCCTTTTTGTGGTTATCCTCATGATGTATGATATCACTAATACACAAATAAAAATCTTTGTTTCTCTGAATATTGGTTGAACACCTGTCATAGAATGTTAATTTTCTTTCTTTGCACCAATAAAATCTTCAAGGTTCTTATGTAATCTATTTGTCTTCGAAGTACTTTCATTTATATTGTCTCTCTAAAGTCTGCAGAAATATAAACTGCACAGAGCATGTTTTATCATAGAAGAGACTTTCTAGTTTAGTTGTGACAGACTGAGTTTTATATGATGTGTGAAAGTATTTGATCTGTATACAAAACAGATTACTGGAGAAAAAATCATTTCAACATAATGTTGGATATCATTAACTAAACTTTTCAATATTTTAAAAAGAGAAAATGAAAAGAAAATTACAAGTGAATATTCTTTGTTCACATAAAAATAATATGCTACATTAGGCAGAAGAAATAAGATCTTCAGTGTGTCAGCTTTCAATCTTGCTTATTTAATTAATTTTACATATAAAAGCAAATGACTTAAAAAACATTATGTGGCAGCAAATTGCTTTACCATTTTTACCTTTGCAGCTTACTGTAGATAAGCTATCCACATCCTTTTATAGCTGTCACAACTGTGAGAACTTAATGTTGCTATTATTCAACACCAGAGAAGAAATGATGGGTAAACACAGTATTAGCATTATGTTTTTTCAATTTTATATTACATTTCATTGAATTGTGATGGATGCAAGCAAAGACAGGCAATATGTTATTTACACTAATAAAATATTAATCCAAGATACTTAATTAACATATTTTGATTGATTTTATTTCAATATAAATATATACATTATATTTCTTTTCAAATCATATTGTATAATCCCTTTGATGACAATGAAAATTGGAAATCTATACACTGTAATTATAAACTAGGCATATGGAAAAGATCTTTCCATAAATGCCTCTCTACAGAAAGTGGTAGAGGGTGAGAAAGAAAGAGAGAACAAAAAAGACACACAGCCAGAGACAGATGGATAAACCGAGGAAAAGGACTGGAGGAGTGGCCCAGCAGTAGAGCATTTGCCTGGCATGTGGGAGGAGCTGGGTTAAATCCCCAGCACCACAGAAACACCTAGTGGAGAAAACAAACAAAGAGATGTAAAAAATAAAATTAGCTCTCTCTATTTCACTCACTCCCTCTTAAAACCAAAAAGCCTAAGAAAATTACCTATAGGTGTGAAATAGTCATTAACTATTTAATTATTTTTACTGGTACATTATAATTATCCATAATATTGAGTATCATATTCATACATGAATGTAAATTGATCAATCACATTCTCATTAAATCTTATAACAATTTTACTTTTAATACACTTACACATAATGTATTCTAAACTTTAATCATCATATTCCCTGATTGCAGATCTCCATAATAGATACATCCCTTCCAACACACACCACAAGGATATACATATGTAAGGACGTACTTTCCCAAAATTTAATCTGAGATATAATTAATACTATAAAAGTCACCCTTTAACGTGTGGAATCTAATGGGTTTCAGTATTTTTAGAACTTCTTAGTATATTAACAGGTTGTCCATCACCAGAAGAGTTTCACCACTTGAGAAAGGAAGGCCTTACCCATAAACATTCGTCTCTATTTTGCCTTCGCCCAACCTTGTCTAGTTTTAGTAATTGGGAATAATAGTGCTATGAATTACAATAAACAAGTGCTGGTGTGAATGCTATTTCAAATCTCAGGTGTGTGTTTCTTGGAGATACATCTATGCAAATCTGTCTAATTTCACTATTTGGTAATTTGTCTTTCTACTGATGAAAAGTGTAAGGATATTTTATTTTTTATAGATATCAGATGCTTGACATATATAATTTCAAATATTATCTCCCAAAAGGATGTTCTATTCACCTTTTGTGATGATGTCCTCTCAATCACAAAATAAATTTAACTTTCATAAAAAAAATTGTCATTCCTTTTCTTGGTTGATTGCGTTTTGGAATCCTAAGAATGTATTTCTTAATCTGTTCTAATATAGATTTATAATTATTTTGCTTCTAAGAGTTTTATAGCTTTAGCTCATATATTTAAGTTATTTATTTGTTTTCAATTAATTTTTGTAGATGGTAAGAGATAAGTTTATAACTTAATCAGCTTTGTATTTGGTCATCAAAGGCAACAGCATTACTTGTGCTATTAACAATGCTTCTACGTTTAGGTTTATTATTTTAAAAATTGAAAACAGTCATGACAGCAATATATACTTCTTACTTGCAAAATAAAAAAAGGTTGCATGTATGCTTGTGTGTGGGTGTTTTGAATATTCCTCTGTCCATATTATTACCCCCACTGTTATCTACACATAACACAATGTAGGTTTGTGACCTGAGAGAATAATAAAGTCCTTAGACCATCCTAATTAGTCACTGTAAATACTTTAAATTGAAAACCAAATATTTGATTCATATGATATGTTGTGACTAGAATAACTTTGTCAATATCCATGTATGCATGAATATGTAACAATAATTCCCTCCAATATGTAAGACTACATTGAACAAATAAAAGAAAATGAGAGAAATACCAATTTCATTTTTAATAAGAGAATTAAAAATAAATAAAAATATTTTAAAATTGGAAAAAAACATTTCAAAAGTTTCTGATGCAACAAGTTTGAGTGCAAATAATAATATTTAGCTCAAAGAACTTTCCCAAAAAATATGAGAAAATATCTGTAATGTAGGAAACCATATGCAAAGTCATATTTGTTCCTACAACCCAAATGTAAAACATTAAGCTGTACATTGATGAAGGTAAACAGAAATACACACATGTTCATTCCTGGGATATTTTTCACATATTAGATATATATCTTGATCTTATCCGATTTAAACAAAATAATCCATATTCAAGTTTTTATTCATTGAGTGTGTGTGTAATTAAAAATGAAGAGAACACATTTTTCAAGTCTTTGCATAATTGGTCTGATCCTCATGAAGATTTGTCAGATCTAGTTGAAAGTGTATGAACAACCTG
>PVKS010036099.1:0-19587 GCA_004027875.1 Aplodontia rufa | reverse complement strand
TAAGGTGTAATGTCATACAACCTAAGGCATTTGTAGAGATGTATTGGGAAGCGGGGGGGATAAGGGTGGGTAATTGGTGGGGAGAGACTCTTGGGAGGTAAATCTAATTTTCAGAATTTATATAAATATATATTATATTATTTCATTAGAAGCTTATTTGATTGTTCAACAAATAAATTTCTGAATAGAAAAAGAAAAAATAACAATTAGATAATCCTGATCCAATGAGATCCCAAGAAATAAAATCAATTTTCCATATTTTATTGTTCACTATTTCACTGATTTTTCAGATTCAAATGGCCTAAATTAAATAATTCTATGCTTTTCAGGGCAACAATGATTTTTTTTCCTTTCAAAGTTCAGAGAAAAATAGAATGAAGATAAACAGGAAAGTACATGTGCAAATACCTGACTTGTCCTGGTTTTTATGGTTTAAGTACAAAAGAGAAGGATCAAGGCAAACTAATCAAATAGGAAATTTCAGAATATTTGTCTTGAGTCAAAAAAGTATGCTCTGTAGAGTACAGGAAACACACCTGCTTTTTTTATATATTTAAAAAGAATATTTACCCTGGTTATACTTTTTGGAAAATGCCAGAGAAGAAATATCATTTATAATTCCGCTATACCCACTGCTATTTCTAACACTTTATTTTTTTTAGAGAGAGGGACAGTGGGAGAAAGAGAAAGAAAGAATCAACTTTTATTTAGTATTTTGTGTGACTTTTGTTGCTCTGACACTTCATTGTGTACATGGTGCTGAGGTTTGAACCTCCGTACTCACACATGCCAGGCAAGCGCCACAACTGCTAAGCCACAGCTCCAGCCCTTTTTTTAACGTTTTCAATACTTTTTCTTCAATTATATTTTTTTTAAAGAGAGAGACAGAGAGAAAGAGAAAGAGAGAAAGAGAGAAACAATTTTTATTTAGTTTTTCATGTGGCTTTCACTGCTCTGAGACTTCATTGTATATGTGGTACTGGGGTTTGAACTCGAGTACTCAAGTTTGCCAGGTAAGCGTCGGAACCACACAGCCACCACTCCAGCCCCTCTTCGGTTATGCTTTATTGAAGATAACTACATATATGTATTTAACATATATATGTTGTTATACACAGACACAGCGGAAAATGTGACCACCTGTGTGAGCCTATGACACCCATCTTCACAAGACTCCAGCTGCTCACTTGACCTTTGTGCATGTTTCCTGCACATTTGACATCACAAACCTGATGGAAAGATTATGATTCCATAGGATGACCTCTTCAACTCTGGTTTTCACCACTGAGGTGAACTCTCCCTTTAGATGCTCCATATTCATATTCCAGCCATCAAGTTGAGGGGTAGTTATAATATTAGTATGACTGATTACAAAATAATCTGGAAAGAAAAACTACTAGTAATTATGTTATGGTTTAGATATGTGGTATCCCCCCAAAGCTTATGTATGAAACAATCCAAGAAAGTTTAGAAGTGAAATGATTGGGTTATGAGAGTTTTAACCTAATCAGTGAGTTAATCCACTGATAGGAATTAACTGGATGATACCTGTAGGCGGGTAGGGTATGGCTGAAGGAGGGGGGTTACTGGGGCATGCCTTTGGGGTTTGTATTTTATCCCTTATCTCAGCTTCCTGATTGTCATGTCCTGGGCTGCTTTCCTCCCTCATGCCCTTCTGCCTTGGTACGGTGCCCCACTTGAGCCCAGAACAATGAAGTCGGCTGTCTAAGGACTGAGGTCTCTGAAACCATGAGAGCCAAATCAACTTTTTCTCTTTTAAAATTGTCCTTCTCAGGTGTTTTGCTCACAAAGGTGAAAAAGCTGACTAAAACAGATTACAAAATAATTTGAGCTGGGGGATGAGGTTTCACTCTTTCTCAGGCTCAAGAGATTCTCCTGCCTCAGCCACTTGAGTAGCTGGGACAACATGCACACACCACTGTGCATGGCTCCATTGGAATTTTTTTTTTGGTACTGAGGATTGAACCCAGGGTTTCGTAACTACTGAGTCACATCTCTAGCCCTCCCCTTTTTCTTGTTTATTGGTTCTGTTTAGTTATACATGAAAATAGAACCCGTTTTTCACAAAATTATAAGAACATGGAATATAACTTCTAATTCAGTCCCCAGTACCTCTCATTCCCTTCCTCTCCCCTCCCCCAACCTTCTTCCCTCTCTCTATTTTACTGATCTTTCTAACTTTTACCCATAGTTCTTATTGTTGTTTTTTTTTAAATTAGAGTCTTGCAGATGTGCATGATGGTGAGATTCACTGTTAATGCCAGATTCATTTTGTTGGCTTTTCCTGGCCCATCTCCTTCCCTTTCCTTCCTTCCCCTTGGTCTACTCCACTGATCTTGTTGGGCACTGTGCAAAAGACAAACGCTGCACCAGATGCCATGACACTTCTTCCTCTCCCCTTAAGTTTCCTCTTTCATGTTTTGCGTGCTCTGAGCAAAAAAGAGCACACACCTGACGGCTGCTTCCTCTTTCTTTCTGTACATTCTGGTTGGTGATAGCTGACAACACCAACATAGCAGTCCCTCATTGGCTGGGATAAGCCAGTCTGCCACTTCACCGTTGGTTCCTTAGCTGTCTCCCCTCCCTATAAAAATCCATGTGCCTTGGAAATAAATGGATTTTGAGCTGCTATCTGCTGTGTGTGGTTGACTCATTTCCTCCGGCAAAGGGAAGGGATCTCCAGCGAGGGGGGTTCCGGATTTCAGCCGTGGCACTCACCCTCCTGATGGGCTCCTGGGGGACAGACTAGCTGGATTGTCCTGCCCACGCCCAGGGACACCTGAGGCAGTGACATGATCTTTCCTCTATTCTTTCTTTTATTCACCCACCACCTTGTATTGTATTAGCTTCCACAAATTAGAGAAAACATTTGCCCTTTGTCCAGCTCTTTTTATATTTTATTTTGAGACAGGGTCTCAATGAGTTGCTTAGGGCCTTGCTAAATTGCTGAGACTGGTTCAAACTTCCAATTCTCCTGCCTCAGCCTCCTGAGTCACTGGGATGACAGGCTTGCACCACCATGCCCAGCCTCCATTTGATTTTAAAGCATCACAGAATTAAAGGTAATGAACTAATTCCTTTTCCTTGTCTCCTTTCCCAGAAAGTGTTTGGAGGAACACTAAGCCCAAAATATAAGTTTCCCATTATGAAGTAAAGTTAACAACATATTCAGCTGTTCCAATTCTTGTTTCATAGTGATCAACAACTGAATATCTTTATTAAAGTAGATATCTTTACTTAAATACTACAGCATTTTACAAACTCATGTCGTCCCAGAATCAAGAGCCCTGCTGTTTGAGTATTTGGGTGAAGGAGCTAGTTTCAGAATATGGGCAGCCAGAAGGGAAGAGATGTAATTTAATTTTTCTTTTATATCTTGCTATTTTGATGGCCAACTCCTCCATAATCAATTTGGTCAGTCATGCAATTTGTCCTTACTTACAATAATGACAGACTCTAGAGACAGAGATAATGCAAAACAGCAGGTTGGGAGACAATAACAAAAAAATGGCTTTGGAGTGATTTGATTTCTATTAACACATGATAAAGTATGTCAGAATGCACCAGAAGATAACCCAAACACTCAACGTGTGAGTGTGGTAAATGGAAGATGTTTTTTCACAACTTGGCTTCACATACCCATATGCACAGATCCTTTATTATGGAAGCACAAATGGAGCAGTAAAACCTCACTATAAAGCTATCACTCAGGCAAAACAGAAAAGTGCATCTCTCTTTCCCAATTACTCCCTTAAGATCTACTCCAGACTTGATAATATATCTGTTTTGTAATGGTAGTAGTTGTTTGTATTTGCAGTTTTAGGGATAGAACCTAGGGCTTCACACATGCTAGGCGAGTGCTCCGACATTGAGCTAAACCCCAGACCCCTCTATTTTTAAAAGGCAAAACTAAAAACAGTGCTGCTGAGTTCAAAAAGGGATACAAATACGAAAAGAAGAAATCACAATGTCTCTGCGGATGACATGTTCCTATACATAAAAGATCCAGAAAACTTCTAGAACTAATAAATAAATTCAGCAAAGTAGCAAGATACAAGATCAACATTCATAAGTCAATAGCTTTCCTATGCCCAAAAAAAAATAAATCTGCTGACAAAACATTCAGGAAAACTATCCTGATCATAATAACATCAAAAAATAAAATACTTTAGAATAAATCTAACCAAGGAGATGAAAGACCTCTACAATGAAATCTATAGACTACTGAAGAAAGAAACAGAATAACTTAGGGCTAAAGCAGTGGCTTGGCGGTTATGGCGCTTGCCTGGCATGCGCAGGTACATGAGTTCGAACCCCAGCACCCATGTACACAGCTAAGTGTTGGAGTTAACGAAGCCCATGTGAAAAAAATCAATAAAAATTGATTCTCTCTCTCTCTCTCTCTCTCTCTTTCTCACTGTCATTCTCTCTTTAAAAAAAATAAATTAAATAGAAGATCTTAGAAGATGGAAAGATCTCCCATGCTCTTGGATAGGCAGAATTACTATTGTCATACTGCCACATTACCAAAGGCATTATATGGATTCTATGTAAGCTATATCAAAATACCAATGAAGGGCTGCAGTGGTGGCTCAGCAATTGGAGCACTTGCCTGGTATGCATGAGGACCTGGGTTCAAATCCCAGCACCACATAAACAACTAAATGTCAAAAAAAAAAGAAAACCCTAGATGAATAAATAAAATTGATTCTCTCTCTGACTCTCTCCCTCTCTCAAAGGAAATTCTTCACAGAACTAGAAAAACAGTTTTAAAATTCATTTGGAAGAATAAAAGACCCAGAATCAATGCTGAGCAAGAAGAGCAACACTGGGGGATTCATCATAATACCTGATCTCAAAGTATACTACAGAGCTATAGTAACAAAAACTGCATGGTATCATCAGCAGAATAGATAGGAAGATCAATGAGACTGAATAGAAGACACAGAGAAACATCCATATAGTTACAGCTATCTGATACTTGACAATGTGCCAAAAATATATGTGTTAGAAAATATAACCTTTTTAACAAATGGTACTGGGAAGACTGGATAACCACATACAGAAAAATGAAACTAGATCCCTGTATCGCTCACTGCGAACAAAAGTCAAATCAAAGTGGATCAAAGATCCAGGAATGAGGTTAGAAACTTTGCAAATTCTATTAGAAAACATAGGCTTGACACTTCAACACAGTGGCACAGGTACTGACTTCCTTAACTAGACCCCTACAGCTTTAGAACGAAAACCAAGAATCAATAAACAGGATGGTATCAAATTAAAATGCTTCTGCACAACAAGGGAAATGATTAAGAGCATAAAGAGTGAGTCTACAGAATGGAAGAAGATTTTTGCCAACTATTGCTCTGATAGGGGATTAATATACAGAATATATAAATGATTCAAATTTTTTTCATTAAAAATAAATAAGCCAATCAATAAATGGACAAAAGAACTAAAAAAACAGTTTTCAAAAGAAGAAATACAAATGACCAATAAATATATTAAAAATGTTCAAAATCCATAGCAATCAGGGAAATGTAAATCAAAATACATTGAGATTTCATTTCTGTCCAGTTAGAATGGCACTCAGCAATATACAATTAAAAATAAATGCTGTCAAGGATATTGGGAAGAAAGCTACACTCATTCATTGTTGGTTGGCCTCCTAATTGTTACAACCACTTTGGAAAGCTGTTCGGAGATTTCTTTCTTTCTTTTTTTTTTTTCAAAGAAAGAGGGAACAGTGAGAGAGAGAGAAAGAGAAGCAATTTTTATTCAGTTTTCATGTGACTTTCATTCCTCAGACACTTTGTTGTGTACATGGTGCATACTTGAACATGCATACTTGCACATGCCAGGCAAGTGTTGTAACCACTGAGCCACTGCTCCAACCCCTGTTCAGAGATTTCTTAAAAGAATACAAATAGAACCATCATATGACCCAGCTATCTCATTCCTTGGTATTTATTCAAAGGGACTAAAATCAGCATACTCAAGCGATATAGTCATATCAATGTTTATAGGAGTGCAATTCACAATAGCCAAGTTATGGAACTAACCCATCAACAGATAAATGCATAAGGTAAATGTGTATGTATGTGTACACAATGGAGTTTTACTCAGCCATAAAGAAGAATAAAATTATGCCATTTGCCAGTAAATGAATGGAAGTGAAGAACATCATGCTAAGTGAAATAAGCCTTCTCAGAAATTCAAGCATCAAATGTTTTCTCTTAAATGAAGAAGCCAGAGCAAAATAAGGAAAAAGGTGGGGGCAGGTCCCACGAAAATAGAGGGGAGTTCAGTGGAGTAGAGAAAGAGGATTGAGGAGGAGGAGGAGGAGGGACAGGAAAAGGAAGGAACTGTGGAATTAAATTGTCCAAGTCATGCTATGTACATATATGAATACACCACAGTGAATTCTACTTTTATGTATATCTATAAGACACCAATTTACAAAAACAATAAATGAATTGAAGGAAAACCAGTAAAAGAAGGCGAATAGAGGGAGAGGGGAGGGAGGGAAAGAGGAAGCACTGGGGACTGAAATGGACCAAATTATATTTCATGCATGTTTGATTTTGTCAAAATGCACTCCATTATCACATATAACTACAATGTACATTAAAATATACAATTTTATTATAAAATAAATCCATTTATTTTAATAAATAAAAACATTTTTTTAAAAAAACCTTCGTTCCTTTTGTTCTAAGATTAAAGGTCAAACTCTGGTGGAATTCTTCCAAATCTGACCCAAACCCATACCTGCTGATGAGTCAGTTGAGTCTTGGTTGGTCCCTCCATCTCTTTCCTTTGCTATTTCACCTGCTTGCAGTGCCTCTTTCTTTTCTGAATTGGGTACAGATTTCCTATTGCTGTGTAACTCATTACCCCAAATGTAATGGTTTAAAACAACACAAAGTTATTCCTTTACCGTTCAGGAGGCAAGAAGTCTGACATGGGTCTTACTGGGATAAAAACCAAGGTGTCAAGTGGCTGCCTTCTTTTCTGGAGGCCATTGGGAAGAATATAATTGCTCATCTTTTCTCTTTTTGAATCAACCAATTCCTTGGCTCATGGCCTTCTCCCTCCATCTTCAAAGCCAGCAATATTTTGCCTAGCTGGCTTTCTTCCATGGTCAGATGTCACCTTGAATTTTTATGTCTCCTTCTTCCACATTGAAGGATCCCTTTGATTACATTGGGCCCATTCAAATAATTCAAGATAATCTCCTTAATTTAAGGTCAGTTGATTAGCAAAGTTCATTCCATCTGCAGTCTTAATTCCACTTTCTCATATATGATAATGTGTTCTTGGGTTTCACAGATGTGTACATCTTTGGTATGAGGGGACATTAATTTGCTACCACAAATGATAAGAGGATTTTAATTGTAAAGAAAGGCTCCGTGTCCCTGTAGCATGTCTTTGCTTCTATTGTACTCCTCATCACAAACTTTTTTTTTCACATCAGATGGATAATTTGCCAATATCATAAGAAGGTTTGAGGGAGGTACATCTCACACAATGACATTCACATCCAGTCATGCTTATGAAACACAAAAGGATCAAGAACCACTCTTTAATCATATTTCTGTCTCCTAAGACCAGGCCCAGCCTCAGCACAGAAAACACTTAACCATGACTGACATTTTCCCTGACTACTGAAAGCTGTTTCTTCTCTATAATTTTCATGCTGAACTGCAAGTCAACTTGAACTCTGCAACCCAAACTGATGTTCATAAGGCCTCCACCAAGGAGACTTAGAAATAAATATCTTAAACTATCAACACAGATCAAAGAATGAGTCTAGCCAGGCACTGTGATGCATGCATTTACTGATTTGGGATACTGAGGCAGAGGGTCAAAAGTTCAAAGTCAGTCTCAATAACTTAGCAAGGCCCTGGAATTAACTTTGCTGATCAACTGACCTTAAATTAGGGAGATTATTTTGGGATTTATTTTTGTTTTGTTTTTTTAAATTTATTTATTTTATTCAAAATTTATTTGTTGAACAATCAAACAAGCTTCTAATGAAATAATATAATATATATAAATTCTGAAAATTAGATTTACCCCCAAGAGCCCCCCCAATTACCCACCCTTATCCCCCCTGCCGGCCTCCTTCCCAATACATCTCTACAAATGCCTTAGGTTGTATGACATTACACCTTATTCGGATTTAGTACGTGACAATAGAACTCCTTTCTCAATGGCCAGGGTCTAGCTCCAGCCTCCACAGATGAGTGAAGACATTCAACCTTTGGTTCCCTGAATTATGCTGATTTCACTCAGCATAATTTCTTCTATAGCCATTCATTTACCTTCAAAGGATGCAATATCATTGTTTCTAATTGCTGAGTAAAACTCCATGGTACCACAGTTTTAGGATCCATTCATCCAGTGAGGGACATATGGGTTGTTTCCTTAATTTAGCTATTGTAAATTGAGCTGCTATGAACATTGATTTCTCTGTGTCACTGTAATGTGCTGATCCTAAATCCCCTGGGAAAATACCAAGGAGAGGAATAGCAGGATCATATAGTGGACTCATCCTTACTGTTTTGAGGATTTCCGTACTGCTTTCCAGAGGGGCTGTTCCAGTCTTCAGTTCCACCAACAGTGTGCTAATGTGCCTATCTCTCCACAATCCCTCCAGCATCTATTATTGTTTATTTTCTTCATTTTTGCCAATCTCACTGGCATGAGGTCATATCTTAATGTAATTTTCATTTGCATTTCTCTAATTACTAGAGATTTAGAGCGCTTTCTCATGTATTCATTGGCTTGATCAATATCCTCTGTTGAGAAGTTTCTTTTTAGCTCTTTAGTAGGGCGATTATTTTGAATTATTTGAATGGGCCCAATGTAATTAAAGGGATTCTTCAAAGTGGAAGAAAGAGGCATAAGAATTCAGGGTGAGATCTGACCATGGAATAAGGCCATCTAGGCAAAATATTACTGGAATTGAAGATGGAGAGAGGAGGCCCTGAGCCAAGGACTGGGGATGTGGCTCAGTGCTTAAGCGCCCCTGGGTTCAATCCCTGGTACCAAAAAAAAAAAAAAGAAAACAAAAAACACACCCCTGGGTTCAATCCCTGGTATCAAAAACAAAAAACAAAAAAACAAACAAAAAAAACTAAGAAAGACTTCTCTTTTAGAAGATTGCTTTATAAAATGAAGCCAATGTTTTTCCAGGCCCATAATTTCAGATTGACTTTACCAAACCAGTTTAACTTCAGCAGCAGATCTACAGTCAATTATTTTCACACTTTTCCTACAAATCTTTTTAAAATGTAAGTCAGTACAGGGTTGAGAATATAGATTGATGGTAGAGTATGTGCCTGGCATGCATGAGGGCCTGGGTTAAATCCTGAGTGCATGTATCCCTGCATATGCGCGCGCGCGCACACACACACACGCACACACACACACACAGAGTATGTATGTGTTAAAATTCAAAAATAAATAATAAAAACTGTATCAACAGACAGGACATAGCAGAAAACTATATACTCCATGAGTAAGGAAAGTGTACCGAATAGGCCATTTATAAATGTGTGGGCAGAGTTTAGGAAAAGCAAGAAGGATGTGTGATGTATTTCATGTGTAATGACAACAGGGAAGCCTGAAGGGGAGAAGGGGGATACGGAAACTGCTGGAACACAGAGAAGGATATCTAACTAATAGGAGTTTGACCAGAAAGAGCGAGTATGCTCTCATTGCTCCTAAACTTCTCTGATGCCTCTCAATAGCCCAAGCAGGCAGAGGAAAAGAAATAAAATATAGAAACCATAGATCAATGAAATTGAAAATGTAAAAACAACAGAGAAAATTAATGGCAGTAGAGGTCGATTGAGAGGTTCACCAAAATGGATAAACTGCTGCGTGTGGTGGTGCACAACTATAATCCCAGTGTCTCAGAAGTCTCAGGGAGAAGGATTGCAAGTTCAGAGTTAGCCTCAGCAATTTAGCAAGGCCCTGAGCAATTAGCCACACCTTGTCTCAAAATAAAAAATAAAAATAAAAAGAGCTGAGGATGTGGCTCAGTGGTTAAGTGCCCCTGGGTTCAATTCCTGGCATGGAAAAAAAAAAAAAAAAGGAAAAATTCTAGCCGCACTGATCAGGAAAAAGAGGAAACACAAATTGTTGATACCAAGAATGAAAGAGCAGACATTTCTATAAATTCTACAGACATTGAAATAGTGATAAGGGAATATTACAAATAACTTCATGCTAATACAGTCCACAATTTTAAATAAATGGACAAGAAAATGTATTTCCTTGAAAGGGAAGTTATCATAACTCACTCAAGAAGAGGCTCCCTCACCAGTTTAACAGACTAATTAAGGGAGCATCCCCCAGACTCTGAAGGAAGGAGGCAAAGAGGAGGGGAGACCTGGTTAGAAGGCAGCTGAGCAGGTTGCAGGTGTGTCCCAACTTACCCATTTTCCTGGGCCATTGGGTAGGAAAATCCCATTGAGTTCAGACTTCAGTAAACCAACCTGGTAAATTCCAACAGATTAAATTCCAGATCTAAAGTGTATATACCCATGTTACTACATGCGCCCAAACTTTATATCTAATTTTTATTGGTCCAACACCCATAGAATACTCCCCATTATGGACTCCAGTCCCAGCCAGATACCAATTGGCAAGATCCTTTAATTCTGTTTGTGGATAGGCCATCTCCTCCAAAATTAGAACTTACATCCCTCCATCTGGGTTCTGTTGGTGTCTGATTCTCATTATGGGCCTGGAGGCAATTAGGGTTGGCAGAAGTTTACAGCTGAGGAGAATCAGCATCCTTTTATGAGCAAATTCCCTGGGTGCATTCACTGAAGGGTACTTACACAAGGGAAATGGGGTTGCCTAACTGCAAGAGTTCAGGAGTATTTGGAAGTTAAACTTCTTAGTCTCTTCTGTGTCTGCCAAAATGGCTGCATTTCATGTTTCAATCTTCCACTGCTGGCCCAACAGTGCCTCCACTTTAGAATAAGAATCAGAGGGCTGCTTTTTGGTTAGGTGGGCCAGGAACTCTGCAACCTATGTGGCAGTTTCCTAGGATATGAACTCAGCCATATCTGCTGTGCAGGATGCAAGGACTGCCTACTAAGCTTCCAGGCTTTCTGTATGAGTATGTTCTGAACAAAAGTAATACCCACCACAATTTCTCCTTTTCTCTGTGTACATTTTCTAGAGCCAACAGAAATGGACAGCTGACATCACAATCCTTATTACTATATCACTATTGTCAAATCAATCAGGGCCAGAAGCATTTAATCTCATCCCTAATCCTCCATCCCTCATGGTCACTGATAACTACCACATGTGACAGCTTTCCACCTGGCAAAGTTATTTATATATTTCTTTAATATATGAGCAACCCAATGCGAGAATTCTATTGTGAAGTTTGTTTCCTGGGGTAATTTCTGGTCCCAATTTCTATGTCAGCCAGATGTTATACTCAAATTGAATAAAAATCTGAGCAAAAATAGAGATAGACAGGTGAAAGATGATACATATACAGAAATAAATGACAGACAAATTATAAGTATAGGATAAATAGGCAGATGACAGATAATAGTCAATTAGCTAACTAGCTAGCTATATGATAGGCAGATAATTGATAAATAGTAAATAGATGATGAAGAGATAAATGATAGATAAGTTGATAGATGAGAGATAACTGATAGATGATAAATGGTAAATAGGTAATGAATGATGCAAATAAAAAGATGACACATAAATGATAGATGATAAATAGATGACAGACGATAGGCAGATAATAGATAAATGGTAAATAGTTGATAGATGACAGGTACATAAAAGGTAATTGACAAATAATATATCAAAGATAAATGATAAATAGGTAGTCAGGAAACCAATGGTAAATAGATGGCAGATAAGGGATAGAAAAAGGCTAAGTAGATGATATGTATGACAATGGCATATAATAGGCAGATAACAGATAAATAATAAATAGATGATAGGTAGGTAGATAAGAAAAAGGAAGGAAAGAAGGAAGGCAGGAAAGAAGGAAAGAGGAGGCAGATAATATATAAATGATAAATAAATGATTGGTAGGTAGGTAGATAAGAGAAAAGAAAGAAGGAAGAAAGGAAGGAAAGAAGGAGGGAGGAAAAGAGGGAAGGAAGAGGGTGGAAGAGGTTCATAAAAGCCCATTAGGGACAATGAGATATCCCATTGCAACATTAGAAGAACAAGGTGAGAGCTACCTAGACAAAGTTGGGGCCCTGACTGAGTGACCACCCAAATCTGGTCCCTGTCTAGAGCCAAAGGAAGCAGCAGCCTAACCTCATTCTTCTTGCATTTCTTCCACAGATTCAGACCTTGTGGGTCATCCTCTGGGGAGCAGGGGAAGGAGGAGAAGGGTGTAGTGAGGACCTGCAGACTTAAGGAGAAGGTCCCAACACATGGTCCCACCAAAACCTGCCTTGTCTGATCACCTGACAATGTGGTGACATGAATGATGACATTATGGTGGCTTCCCTTCAATTCCCAATCATTTTCTCCCATTATGACCCATACAGACCTCCAGTGCTCCTACAAGGACACCATCCCATTCCCACTGTAAGTGAGTTATTAGTGAAGGTGTTTGAACTCTGCTGTATCCTATATTCTATTTCTAGAATCATCACTGCTGTCAGTAAACTGGCTAACCCATAAATCTTTGCAAGTTTATGAGGTCAGTCATGCTAAGGACTTTGTGCACTGTTTGTGTCTTCCAAAGCAGATGACACTCCGTGATCCTGTGCACTCCCTGTTGAGTAGATTTCTCAATATCATTGTGGGAATATTACAATTATCTGCCCTATAAATGGAAGTATAATGCTTCCAGCATTAATGAAACCAAATAGGTTAAAGCATTTTATTTAGAAAAGGAAAACCTAATGGAAAAGATTATTCAATAAAATGAAAGTATCCCACCCCCATTCTTTTTCAGTAGGAAGAATATATTTTAAAATTCTAGTTATTAGCTGTTTAAAGTCAGTAGGATAACATGTTTAACGTCAGCTCAGCAACTTAGCAAGGCTCTCAGTACCTTAGCAAGACCCTGTCTCAAAATAAATTAAAAATAAATGAATAGGGACTGGAGAGGTGGCTCAGTGGTAAAGTGCTTGCCTGGCATGAGAGACGACCTGGGTTCAAACCCCAGCACAATATACACAACTAAGTGTCAAAAAAACTCAAGAGATGAAAAAAAATACAAATGATTCTTTCTCCCTCACACACACATTTTTCTATCTTTGAAATCAATGCATACATAGAGCTGGAGATGTGGATCAGTGGTTAAGCCCCTGCAGGTTCAATTCTGATAATAAATAAATACATAAATAAATAAATAAAATTTAGTATTAGGTTCCAAAGGAGAGTAAAATTTATTGTGAATTATAATGATTTGGTTTTAAAAAGTCATGTTCTGATAAGTTAAATAGCTTGCCTCCAATAAAAATAAAATAAAGCAATTGAAAATTAAATGCCAGGATGATAGAGATTTTCATAAACTAGAAACAGTGGATGGAAATTTGGAAAAGGGATATGGCTAAAATGGAATATGCTTGGAAAAAAATATTGGTCTTTCCCAATTGAGAATTCACCAATGATTAACAATCCTTCCCCCACCCACAGACACTGCATTTTCTTCCTCCCACCGCCTTCCTTCTCTCTCCCTCCCACCTCCTTCCTCCCCACAACTCTCACAGTTGCACCTTATTCTATACATCCCCATTCTATTTAAATTTGAATTTCAGGAATCAGGAAAGTAGCCATATTGACCTGGTGGAGCATACCAGCAATCCCAGCTATTCGGGAGGTTGAGGCAGGAGGTTTGCAAGTTCAAGGCCAGGGTCAGCAACTTTGCAAGATACTGTCTCATAAAAAAAAAGAAGAAGAAAAAAAAAAAAGAAAGAAGTCTTAAAAGTATCTCAGGACTCAGCAATTCATTGACATTGAAGGTAAAAATGACTAAATGTTAAAACTTTAGGAATTGTTATCATTTCACAGGTGACAATAACTTTTCAAAACTTTAGATCAAACTGACATAATTGTGGAATTTGGGGCAATGATATGTGAGAGTGAGGATGCTCATGTTATGAAGATAGGCCACAGGCCCTCTGGTCAACCAGCCACAGCATCTTTCTAGTACCTCCTGGGACTTCAGCACTCTGCCAAGATGGATAACACACAAATCAAAAAATTCAGAAAGCTCTCAAGAAGTAATATCATTATAAATGAACCAGATACAAGCCATTTCATCAGTAAACCATTTCAAAGAACATATACTTCTAATTCTGCTTCAACTCTCATAGGACCTAGAAAAAATTCACACCACTTTTATCATTCTGTGAAATACAAATTTCAAACCCTAGAAAAATAGCACAAAAAAATTTAATGTTGCACTTTCACCAGTGGAATGGCTATCCACAGAAATCTCTCAAAGCAGGGAAAAAGAAACAGAAGTAGAAGTTCAAGTTACATCTTTGGCAAAACAAGAATATACCTCCAATGTCCAGACACATGATTTGAGAATGGGCTACCAAATGTCTACCTTGGAAGGTATTCACCAAACTCAGGGATGAATACAGTTGATGAAAATACTAAATAAATATAACTGAGCAGTATTTGTTGAAAACAAATTAATCACAATCAAGCAGAGTTTATCCCAGGAACAAAAGAAAATCTACTGGGCTGCGGATGTAGCTCAGTGGTACAGCACATACTTAGCATGTAGGAGGCCCCGTGTTCACCCAGTAGAACCACCATACACACAAACACACACACACACACACACACACACACACAAATATATACATATAAACGTATCTTTATTTTTGAGGTACTGGGATTGAACCCAGGGGCTCTTTGCCACTGAACTACATCCCCAGTCATAGGGTCTCATGAAGCTGTTGAGGGTCTTGCTAAGTTACTGAGGTTTGAATTTGAGATTCTCCTGCCTCAGTCTCCTGAGTTGCTGGGATTACAGGCATGCATTGTTACACCCAGCTTATTAATATATCAACTAATAAAGAAAACTTTTTCTTATAACCTTAATAGATACAGAAAAAGCACTCACTAACATTGAATTTTAACATATGATATATGTAAAAGAATTATTTACTTCAAGTAACACATGAGATGTCTTTTGGTTTGATATAAATTTATTAAAAATAGAGCAAAGATCATGTACAACATGAAAATATGCAGGCGCTACTATTAAAATCAGAAATAAGGCAAAGATAGCCTTTATCATTATTGCTGTTCAACATTGGATTGAAGGCCTCAAACATATAATATAGTAAGATAATCCCAACTACTCAGGAGGCTGAGGCAGAAGGATCACAAAATGGAACTGATATGTTGACAGCCTAACCTGTGTAAAAAAAAAAAAAAAGAAAAAAGAAAAGCAACAAAAACTAGGACAGACATGGCAATAGATTCAATGAAAATTGTGAGAGGTTTTTATTTTGTCAATGATTATCAAACATCAACAAGAAAGAAGACCTGAATAAATATAACACAAAATCACATTCAGGGATGAAAAGACTCAAAATCAAAAAGGTGTCAATATTCCCTTATTTAAAATATAAATTAAAAGTTACTACACTAAGAATTCTAATCATATTTTATTGAATCTGGCAAGCTGATACTAAAATGAATATGGAAAAATTAAGGACCAAGAAGAGCTAAGAATGTTTTGAAGAATGAGGAAATTATTTTAGTAGCTTATCATACTGATGGAACGATCATAACTAATGTTTATTTGGCACCTGCAGAGCCTAATACACAAAGAAGCAGAATCCAGAAATAGAGTGGAATACATATGGAAAGTTAACATAAAACAGCACTAGTATTAAGTATATGGTGGTTGTTAGCATTTCCTTAGAAAGTACTATGAGAAGCCTGACACTGTGGCACAAGCCTGTAATCTCAGGAAGCTGAGGCAGGAAGATCACTAGTTCAAAGCCAACCTCAGCCATTTAACAAGATCCTAAGCAACTTGCTAATACCCTGTCTCAAAATAAAATATAAAAAGGACTGGGGATGTGGTTCAGTGGTTAAGTGCCTCTGGATTCAATTCCCTGTACCAAAACAAAGCAAAAAAAAGCAAGAGAGAAAGCACTATGAGATACAGAGACATGGATAAGTGTTTGAACAGAGTAGAATCAGCCAACAATTGATGGTTGTTGGGGTTGGGAAGTTAGGTTCTCATTATTGGGTTGCCTACTTTTACCAAAAGTTTTCTATCTTATAAAGGTGTTTGTTTCTCTCTCTCTCTCTCTCTCTCTCTCTCTCCCTCTCTCACTATCCCTCCTCTTATTTTTTTATTCATTCAACATTGTCTTACATATTGGAGGAAATCATTACATATTCATTAATATATGGATATTGACAAAGTAAGTTAAGGCTGATCCTAGTCCAGGGTCTCCAATCCCTGCTCCCATGTCTCCCCTATATCCCCCCAACATGAGTTGGGCTTCTCATGGGAATCAAGGGTTCCCAGCTACATTTATAACCCCCCTAATCCCTCCCTCCAGCTGCAAAAATGTATTTTAAATGAGACCAGAAATACAGTGATATGTGCTTATGCAAGATTAGAAGTATATACTGAGAAAAACAAAAACAAAAAATATGTGTACTGGGGGAAAAAATGTCAATGGTGAAGTAAGAAATTTTTTAATGACAAGTACCTGGACAATAGGTTATTTTATGGAAAACTAAGAGAAGATTATATCACTGGATTATCCAGCACATAGACTCCACATATATGCACATACATGTGCATGTGTGTGCATTCACACTCACTCTCACACACACACTGCAGATTAAAGATTTAAACATGAAAAACAAACTCCAAGAGAAAATATTTTTCTAATCTTGAAGTAGGGTATGATTTCTTCAGCATAATATCCCCCAAAAGAAATAAAAAATTCTCAGATTTTATTTTTATTTATTTGTTTGTTTGGTGGTATTGGGGATTGAATCCAGGCCCTTGCACATGCCAAAAATGTGCTGTACCACTGAGCTACCCTAACAATCCCCTAAATGTCACTATTTGTAAAGGAAAGGAAAAATTAGGTTGCTTTTTTGTTTGTTTGTTTGTTTGTTTGTTTTTCCAGTACTGAGTACTAGGGGGAAAAAAAACAAAACATAGAGTACTTTTTCACAGGAGTACTTTATCACTGAGCTATATTCCAAGCCATCTTCACTAAGTTGCCCTCAACTTAGTGATGTGGGTAACCTAATTCAACAACTCTACTTCTACCTGATGCCAAGGAAAAAAACTCACATATTTACAACAAGGCCCTACAAGAATGTTCACTGTAGTATTTTTAATGGAAAAATGTGATAACAGATGATGCTATATAGAGTATATGGATTGATATAGATATATCTAAAAATAAAATGTGAAAGAAAAT
The DNA here is from genome assembly GCA_004027875.1 of Aplodontia rufa. NCBI lineage: Eukaryota > Metazoa > Chordata > Mammalia > Rodentia > Aplodontiidae > Aplodontia > Aplodontia rufa. The sequence goes on along the minus strand of PVKS010036099.1, from coordinate 2,122 downwards.
GTTGAATAGTATGTCTTTTAAGATCTTATTTTCGTTTTTGAAAAATTTTGGTATAAAAATACTAAAGGGAGTTGTGGTGAATCTGTTTTTTTTTTTTTTTTTTTTTGAGAGAGAGAAAGAGAAAGAAAGAATTTTATTTATTTTTTAATCTGGTTTTTGTTTCTCCGACACTCAGTTGCATATGTGGTACTGGGGCTCAAATCTGGGTACTCATGCATGCTCTGTGTAAGCTCTGAGCCACCACTTCAGCCCCAAACAATATGTTTTTATGATAGAATTCACATGAAGTTTGAGAACATGCATTATTTACATAGTTTATAATAGCTGAAAAGGTATAAGAGAACGAAAACCACAAAATTCTGAATAATAATTACCCTGGTAAGAATAGATGGAATCAGGCATAGCTTTGGGGTTTCAAATGCACTGTATTTCCCAAAATAATAAAATACAACAAAATAAAACTAAGGCAAATACGGCAGAACTTAAAGTTTCGGTAAAGCTGGATGGACGCTATGGGGACTTTTTTTTCTATTATTCTCCAAACCTTTATTTTGATTTCAATTTTTTTCTAGTTAAAATACATAAACAAAATTAGATTTGAATTTACTAATTGAGAAATCTCAGATAAAGCTTATGAAGAACGATCAACATTAAAAAATTCTAGTAAAAGTATTGGACTTGAATGTTTAAGAAGAATTTTCTTCAAGATGGGGGTATGTGTCTGTGGTAGACCACTTGCCTACCGTGCATAAAGTCCCAGTTTCCATCCATAGAACCACAAAAAATAAAAACAAAAATAGCTCTCAAGGACAAAAAGCATAGTCTAAGAATTTTATAATTAACAAAACTCAATTCACATGAAAAGTCAACAGCAAAATTTCACAAACATACAAGAACTCACTACCATAACCCCTTTTGTAAAAATCTTTCAAGAATAGACTCCAGATAAAACTAGATGTGAAACCAAACCCATCAAAATGCAGGATTATGATTAAAATAAATACGGATTGAACACAGAAGATTTTATAAATCTTGTCTGTGCAGAAATATCACAAAAAGAATGAGAAGAAAAAAGAAGCTGTAAAATATAATAAACATGTTGTGATTTCATTCTCATCATTTATACTGGGTCTAAAAATGTGCCAATTAGGGGCTGAGGAGATACCTCAGTGCTAATGTACTTGCCTAGCATGTATAGGGGTTCTGGATTCGATCTCCAGCACTGCAAAAAAAAAAAAAAAAAAAAAAAAAAGATTTAAATGACAGAGCTGATGAATTCTGTAGTAATAAAGGCATAAGTGTAGCTCAAGACATTTAAAAACACTAAGAAGAATGAAATATTTAAATAAAATTGAAAAGTGGAAAGAAAAGAGGAGCAGATTAATAAGGGGAATACAGAAATCTCCCTTCATTTGAAGTTTCATTTCCTACAGTTTTATTTACCCATGATCAAATACAATAAAAAATAGCAAATGGAAAATTGTAGAAATACACAATTCTTAAGTTTTAAACTGTACACCATTCTGAAATGCACAATGAAATCTCATCATTCTGTTCCATCTCTCTGTGGATACAGAGTATCCACACTGTATATGCTACCTTCCAGTTAGTCATTTAGTAGTTATCAGATCAGCTGTTGTAGTATCACAGAGGTTGTTTTTTTAGTAACCCTTATTTGACTTTTGATAATAGCCCCCAACGTGCCTAAGTCATGCCGGTCATTTCATTATAGTATATTGTTATAATCATTCTATTTTATTATTAGATATTATGGTTAATCATTTACTATGCCTAATTTATATATTAAATTTTGTCACATGTATATACATGGAATATATGAAGCTGGGTATGATCTATGATTTCAGGCATCCACTAGGGATCTTGGCATACACCTACTATATGGATAAGGGGGGTTTATTGTACAAAAATTATAATACTGCTTATAGAGGGAAGTCAAGGAATATTATCTTAATAAATATAGAGTTAAATTTATAAAGATAATAGTAAAAAAATTTAAAGCATCCAAACTATCAGGAAAAACAGTGAGAAGGATTAAATAAAATACAAACTACTAACACACTGTTGGTGGAGCTGCAGACTGGTACAGCCCCTCTGGAAAGCA
>PVKS010036098.1:0-19594 GCA_004027875.1 Aplodontia rufa | reverse complement strand
AAAAAAAAAAGAAGTAGCCATCCTCCCCAGGTTGAGCAGGTGAGCCTCCTTTTCCTTAAAGACCATATAATAACCATACCCGAGGATGAGTTACCTTGCAGGGGATGCTGATTCTATTCCATACACAACCCACTACCTCTCAGTGTTTTCATGTCCATGATTCAAATATAATAGTAACTATGGAATCACTGTGGACCATGGTGGAGACACATACAGAATCTGCTCTAAAAGGAGATTCTGCACACATCAAAATATTTATAAAATTTTACAGATTTAGGGTGAGTGTAACCAGACCAGTATGTACTGAAATAGATTTAAGGGATGTTTTAATCAGCTTTTGCACTGCTGTGACAAAAAATTAATAAACTGACAAGAACCATGTTAGAGGAGGAAATGTTTATTTGGGAGTGCATGGTTTCAGAAGTCTCAGTTCATAGACAGCAGACTCCATTGCTTGGGGTCTGAGATAACGCTGAATATCATGGCAGTAGAGTGTGGCAGAGGAAATCAGCTGGGAACATGGCACCAGGAAGGAGAGAGAGAGAAAGACAGCTCCCCTCACCATAGAAAAATATATACATACACCAAGGGCACAGCCCCAGAGGAACCACCTCCTTCAACCACATACTACCTGCCTAGTTACCACTCAGTTAATCCCTATCAGGGGAATAAGACACTGATTATCTCAAAACCCATAACCCGATCATTTCACTTCTAAACTTTCTGCATTGTCTCACACACACATGAGCTTTTAGGGGACACCTAATATTTAAACCATAATGGAGGGCAATATATTAGACTATACTGTTCAAATCTGTTGTCCAAGCTACCCATCTGGCTGTCATATCTGGGTGGATCCATAGCTAGAGAAGATTCTGTAGCATATCCAGCCTGCAGGACACAGCAGCTGTATCTTCCTGAAGATCCAGAGTGGTTTCTATTATTGGTTGGCTATGAGGTATCCCCCAAAAGCTCATGATTAGAATATGAGAGATGTAACCTAATCAGTGAATTAATCCATTTGAAGTGTTCATAATTTGAAAGGACTACTCTGCTGGGGTGATAACTGTAGGCAGGTACTGTGTGACTGCAGAAAGTAGGTCACAGGGGTGTATCTCTGGGGTTTGTTTTGTTCCTTTGTACCTTGCTTGCTCTGTGCTTCCAGGTTCCCATGAGATAAGCACATTTCCTCTGCTATGCTCCTCTGCCATGATATTCTGCCTTGTCTCAGGCCCAGAGTGATGGAGTCAGCTGATTATGGATGGAAGGTCTGAAACCATGAGCCCAAAAGAAACTTTTTCCCTTTTAACTTGGTCTTCGCAAGTAGTTTGGTCACAGCAATGAAAATCTGATTAATACAGTCACCCTGAGAGGAGATCACATGTGGATGGTCCCTTGGGATTTTGGAACAAAATCATTTTTTTCCTTCTTGAAATTCCTGTTGTGGCTTACTATTTGGCCATGGTAGCTCCTGAGTACACAGGATGCACGTTAGGAACTAATTGTTCTCTCCACAATGATGAATATGGGCAGCTGCTATCCATAGTCAAGTGAAAATAGGATGTGAAAAGTTGGGTTCTAGTGAGACTTAAAAGCAAATGTAAGTTGATTAAACAGGTGACTCCAATTCTGTGTACCTCCTCTTCTTACACTGATGCCTTTCCTTATCCCAAACTGTGTTCCCAGGTACCAGGTGACTGAGGATCGAAAAACATAGATCTTATTTTCAGATGCATCTGCATGTTATGCTGGCACATTCAAAAGAGGACAGCTATAACTCCGCTGCCCCACAAGGGAGTGACTTCAAGGGCAGTGGGGAGGGAGAGCCTCCCATGTTTGTTTATTATGACTGCAAGGAGAGATGACAGCTGTTTGCAGTCACACTGATTGAGAGACCATGGTTAATGGCTTCACAAGATGTTCAGGAACTTGGGAGAGATCAAAACCTAAAAATCAAAAAATCAATAGGTGCCTCTGGGAAAAAGTACTTTTTTTTTTTAATTTGAGAGAACAACTTGCTATAATGAACCAGAAATACAAGATTTCACTGAAACTGGAACAGTTGGCTGAATATGGTTGAACTTAAACCTGAAAGAGAAAGAAGAGGATCAAATAGGGCCAACAAATGGAGAAGTCCAAGACTGGTCTGGGACAAACATAATAACTGCATTTTGGCAAGAGTAGTTCCTGATCCTTCTCAGTGGTCCTCACCTTCTGCTGTGCCACGCAAACCAAACGACAACTTCCTCTCTACTGCAGGTGCAAGGCAGCCAATCCCCTTTGGACATAATACAAAACCAAAATGAAAGCTTAAACATCTCGTTTAAGGGTAGAAAGTGGTGTATCCAACCCAGCATGGTTACCAACTATGTGGTATCAATGCATCTGATAGAAACTTCAAAGCAGAAACCATGAATAACCTGTTGTGTGGCCCTCTAGCAATGTCAATGTTTCCAACTTATTACACTGTTATCAATGCAGCAGAACGTATTTTTCATCTCCAGATTTTCTCGATACTTCTAAGAGGCTATTAAACAGAATGTACAACAGAAGTCTATCTCATAAACCAAGAAATCAAGAAGGAAAATTGGCTCTTTCTGGGAACTTTTTGAGGGGGCACAGAGAATGTCTACATATGATAGGGAGGCAGAGGTAGGAAAATTGTTCTACCCACAAGGTCAACATATTCATGTTCAAAGAAGTCTGGGTGAAGTGGGGAAAACAACTACCAAAGGAAAAAAGGGTTTCATACAACATAGAATCAGAAAGTAAAAGGAACACACTAAATGCACAAACTGGTGGCAGTTAAGTCCATAGCCTATTGCGATAGGTCCTTCCAGCATCAATCAGGTTGCCTCTCATCTGTTATCTCAAGGTTATGTGCAGATGTGGTGACTTAACAATAGACTCTCATAGGAGGATAGGCAGGTAGGCTTCAATCATTGGTTTCCAGATCTGTCTGCGCCATGGAGGTTTCCAACTCCACATCCAGGTGTCATTTAGTTTTCGACATGTATGCATCCATTTGGTTGTCCAGCTGCTCCTTGGTCAATATGTCCTCCTATGGACAAACCTCTCTGGATTATGGGCAGGCCTCCTCCTCCAATTGCTCCCCTGGCCATGGTACCTAAGAGTTGCCCTAACAATCCTGGATGTTTCTCTTACCCAGGTGCTGCGTCAAACTCTTCTGCCTAAGTTTTAATGCTGCCTGGACAGAGGGTCTCTTCTCCATCTGCTGGACTGGTCTTCAGTTTCTGGAACTGGCTAGCTGCTGCCACTGCTGCCTCATAGCTCAAATATTCACTGGCATCGGCTGTTTTTTCGTTAGCGTATTAGTAAAGCGCTCATTTAGAGACATCTTGGTGGTGATTTTTAGCGCAACTTTCAGCGCTGATGTGCAACCATCTTCAAATCCTGGAGAATCAAAGGAAACCCACTCCTGTGCTCTTCTTGGGGCTGCCATCACGGCTGCAGCAGGCGGCCAGGGACAGCGGAGGGGCTCTGTTTAACTAGGTGGCCAGTTGGTTAAATGCGAAGACTGTTGATAGAGAGCTTGGGTAGCTGTAGGTTGGATACCGAGCTGGCCAATCCTCCTGCCTTTTTCTGCCTTCTGTCTGAACCACCACAGCTACCGCCACCAGCTCCTGCTCAATGTCCAAAACAAAATGGGAAGAAGTACTTGCATATACCTTTCTGAAGTCACAGAGTGAGAGAAAATTGGTCCTTTGGGAATTTTCCCAAAATTGTAATCAGGGTGATTCTCATCACGCATCAGGATAAGACAGCCTCATTTGTAGATGTCAGCTGTTCTCTCAGTCACCTCCCCAAAAACTTGCTCAGTAGATTTGTGAGCAAAGTGATCATACTGCCACTTTGAAGGTTACCCATGGCAAGGCAACCCTGGTAGCATGAGCACAGCAAAGGACAATAGCAGCCCTCTAGCTTAGTGACATTCTTCAAGGCAGACAACTGGACACTCAGCTGGGTACACTCATCCACTCCCATCACGGGAAGGAGGGTGATGAAGGGATGCAGCTTCACTGAATTAGTACTCTGAATATGGATTTGCATTCCCTGCCTGCAATACAGTAGTTCCGTCATATCTGAGGGGTTGTGTTCTGAAACCCACAGTGGATCCTGAAAATCACAGATAGTTCTGAATCCTCTATGTACATCATTTCTTTCTATATGTACATACATACATACACTTACTGCCTTTTTCCATCTTAACTTACTGCACTGACTGTAAATTTTGCAGTTTGAGGGGTAAAACTAGCATAGATTTCTTTTTTCCTCACAATTTCACAGAGAGCAGGTTTTTCTTACTGTAGATCTTAGCAACCTCAGTATAAGATTTTTTTTTCTTTCCTTATTAAGTTGAGAACTTTCACCTTTTTACATAAAGGAAGCACTTTACAGCTTCTTTTTGGCAGGACGAAATTGCCAGTATCACTACTCTTGTGTTTTGGGGCCATTATTAAGTACAACAAGGGTTATTGAACACAATTACTGCAATACTGTGAGGGTAGATCTGATGACAGAGACCGTTGTGACATGACTAATGGGGGGTTGCAAATACAGCGGGAATATGCTGGACAAAGGAATGAGCCACATTCTGGGCAGGATGGAGTGGGATGGGGCAAGATTTCATTACATTACTAAGAATGGAATGCAACTTAAAACTTATGGATTATTTGTGGAATGTTCCATTTAATATTTTTGAAACATGGTTCACCACAAGTAACTAAAACCAGCGTAAAAGGAGATAACTATATTTCTGCCAGTTTCTTTATCCATGGACTTTTAGAAGGCTTCGTTCACTATATCATTCCACAGGGTAAAGTTTCTGACCAGGTAACTCACTGCATGGTACAGGAAGTACAGCAATTAGCTACACCCATATTCTACTGGCTCTGCAACATACTCTATCACTGAAATTACAGCATTTGCTAACAGCAATGTGGTATACACTCTGACCAGTGCCCACCAATATAAGTAGTAATATTGCCCATAGCTGGAATACATGGATCAAGAAACTTTACAAAAACCACTAACAAAATCTTGGCTACATTCTACCTCATTAATCTTGAGCTTGGTCATGTAACTCACTTACGCCAAAGGAACATGGATGTACATATATACATCTAAGATATGCATTTTCTAACCTCCTTTCTTTGTTTATTAAAACCATTCTTCCTTTGAAGAATAAGTCTGAATTTATTGTTTTGTAACTGGAAAGTTATTCTTATAATCAAAAGCAAGCTAGACAATTAACCCAAGTCTGCATTTGGATTTGAAGTTCCTTCTTGGCAATAGATTCTAGCACGTCTCTGTGCAGTGGTTGCAGATCTCTTGGGCTTATAACCACAACTCATCTCTTTTCCATATTCCTTCTCTTCCCAGATACCTTACAGGAGCCCCCAAGTGTACAATCTGCCACAACTCAGTGGTGAAACCTTTATTGTGTTCAATTAAATTCTTATTGAGAATGATGGAAGTGCTAATGGGATGTGCATGCAGGATCAAGCCTTGACATTTTGATTTATTTCTTGCTAGCACTGAGCAATGGAAAGGAACATAGAAGTGCTAAAGAGTTAAATATGCTGCCGCAATGCCCAGGAAAGTTAACTGGACAGCAACAATGCCAACTCACTCTGGAGTTTCTGACAGGTAGAATTTGGGATTAAAACTTCATACACTCGGGTGTCCTGCTTCCAGGTACCCCTCTGTTTTGCGGAGTCACTATTCTTCTTCCTAAATAAATCCTACTCCTTTTACTCCTCCTTCAAAAAAAAAACTTCATACACTCAAATGTCAAATTTATAAATCTCTTCCAAAGGGAATAGGTTGATAGCTTATTAAGCTCCCCAAGCTTTGGTATTAGGTAATCTGCAAAGAGATTGAGGAATAGCTGGGTATGAGTGAGATGCTTTGGTGAAGATAATCCTGCTCTTCCCAGTCCTTGCCTCACAAAGAAAAACAACAAAAACAAAATACCAAAGCTCTGAACAGGGACAAAGAATCCCAAAGCACTAAACAGGACCAAACCATCATTTGAAATCTTGAATCTTATCCATAGGTGCTGGAAACAAGCCTCTTTCCTTATTGTGGTAGATACTGTTACATGCTTTCCAAAATATTTGTTCTTCTCTTCTCCGGGAGTAAAAATCATTTTATTTGAAGGCTAAAACACACATTTCAGTTTTTATTTGCAATGTACTACAATCCTAGGAATTGCTCCACTCTCTTTTGGGTGAAGGGGATTATTTGGGGGTTTGGGTGCTCAGGGGTGTGTGAGCTCAGAGCTAGCATGCAATTTCATGTGTCTGAGACCAGCAAGTAAGTACCACATATTCAGGTTGGGGAATGGACAAAGATGGGGAGAATTCTGTTGAAAGAGAAGGATGTGCTTCTAGGAATAGATGGCAGTGAAATCCAGGTACTAGTAGAATGCTAGTAACTAGTAGTTACTGGACAGGAACTCTTTTCTGTAGGCCTTCACTGGAGGAGAAGTGAGATTTTATTTCCCCGTCTGCTTTGCAGAAGTACATGTTCACATGACTGTGTCTAGCCAATGGAAAACAAGCAGTAGTGGTACACAACACCTCTAACTTAGCCACTGCAAAGCTTCCACAGGTACCTCTCCACATTTCCCTCCTCCACATCATATGGCAAGGGCCATGTGATCTTAGGGAGGCATACATTGGAACCAGAGCCTCCATCAGCCCAAGTGTCACAGGTAGGGCAAGTTTTCGTTGGGTCTAGACAAAATATTTGTTAAAAGGATTGCCTAACATGATTTGTAAAATAGGCCAAGTACTTAAAATACTTGTGACTGTAGGGAATATTTTGGGAATTGGCCAGAATACTGGTATATTATACTTGTTATTGCATTTAGCAATGCATTACTAGAAAGAGATGAATCTAGGAGCATCTGAAGCAAATATATAGGGGAATAGAGAATGGTGAAATTTAGTGACTCCTGGGGCTAAAATACATATACCCCCAAAGTTTTTTTTAAAAAAAATGACTGGAAAATGTTTTGAGCATTGATGAATCATGATGATTTATTTCAATTAAATAAAAAACTAATTCATGCCTATGGCAAGTGTCAGATCAAGGGTATGGCCTTCCCCCCGAGCCCAACACTTGTTTCAAATGGTCTTGGGGAAGATACCTTTTACATTGAGGCTGATGTGGCGTCCAGGAAGAAAAAATGATAATTACATCTAGAAGTCTTGTGTCCCTGACACAGCACAGAGTGTAATCACATAGATCAGAAGAAAGCCTACAGAGGTTTGAGAGCATTACCTTGCCAAGAAAGCTAGACCAAAATACATACAAACAGGAACAACTAAAGATCTCTATGACAAAAACCTTTGATGGCTTGAGCCTTATTGAAATTTTGTCCCCCTAAAACTTGCATGAGCAGAAAATGGCTGTTAAAATTCCCAGTTCCTAAAAAGTGTATCCTAATACCCTGTGTTCCCTTCAGCTGTGAACATGGTAAAATAGTGAGCAAGAAATACCCAACCAGAATGAAAAAACCACAGGAGTCAATGAACTGAGCAGTTCCTGCTAGACTAGAAAAGAGTGTCAATCTAGATAGCAATCAGAGAGACAGTCTCTGAGGAATAATGGCAATGGGAATACATGTGCCATAGTAAACTGTAGGCATATTCAAAAAAGGTGAGGAAAGAGAAAGTTTTAAAGGCAAGAGGGAAGAGATGCATAAACTTCCTGGATGCAGAGTTCATTGGTCTTAGATGTTAGAGTAGGGAGGAAAATAGACAGGAACAGGAGGATGGGGGCAAAAGAATAGGGTTCACTCCATCTTGAGTAGTGAAATGTCAATCCTTCTCAGGTGACAGAAGACCCTGGTTGTGAACCACCTTCTTCTTGGTTAAAACTCAAGAAATGGAAGTAACCACCATAAGAGACCTTTCCACTTAGGAGCATGAGCAAAACACATGGGACTGTCATTTGTGCGACCCTGGTTTCACTGTAATGTTATTTACACTGTGGCTTTGACTTTCAAGCCCCCATGGTCTTCACTTGGTACTGGTGGGAACTTTTCCACCACGGTGACATTAGCACAGACACACTAAGCCATGGCAGGAAACTGCAGTAACCTCCTCCCAATACCTTATACATGAGGAGGATCCTACAAGAGCAACTATAAAAACCTGCCACATGGTAAACCCAGGCTGTCTCCTCTCTTGGAACTGAAATCTTTTTGTTGAGAAGACAAGAACCTAGGACCCATTGCCTATTAACATCAGAGACGCAAGGTGGGTGTTGGCACGGGCTCACTGGTGTAGGGCTGTTGCTAGGCAAGTGCTACGCCAGCATCTTGCATGAATTGTTGCAGCCCTAAATGACATTAAAGATAAATTTTGATCCACAAATCTGTGACGGGCATGGGAAGCCCAGGGTGTGCGTAGAGTGGGAAGACACCTCTTTGGGGCCTTTAGAAAGTTCTTGAGAAAGTATTTACCACTGACAAGCAGGCATGAGCTCTCCCTCTGCAATACTCCCCATCTCTAACTTCATCTGGGTCTGACAAGAAAGATTTCACCTTGGTTTCACCAACATTCACAGGAGAAAATGCATTGGGGCAGGAAACTTTACCCCATGTCAGGACAGGGACCTCACACGCCTGCCTAGCAAGAGTGCTTTATTGCTGTGCGTGTGTGACTGTTGCGTATGTCATGTCAAAGTCTTCCCTTTTCAAATGGGATGTTTTCGTTGCGGTTCTCCTATCCTTATTTCAGCACTGGGAGTGGAGTGTGATGTGTAGAAGAGAAAAGGCAGCGTAGGAAGAGAACAGCTTGTCTATTAGTTTTTCAAGTCATGCAGAGCTGTGTTCAGACTTGGTGGGATGGACTCTATATTACCTGGTCACCTGGGACTTTAATCTGAATGCAGTAACTGAGTAGATTTTTAAATCCTCTCCATCATGGAAGGGTGACAGTGTGCTCTAAATACGAATTAGGATATGAACAGATAGATACTTGGAGAGCAGAAAGATGTCCTGGGATAGAGAGTGCTAGCCTCACACCAAACTTTTTGTTCTATCCTGCCTTTTGGAAACTCAGCTAGGCAATATTTCCTAGCTTCTTTTACAACAGGACCGAGCCCATGGAATGTGGTTGGAGATGATGGGTACCAACTCCCAGACGACTCTTCAGTACTCCTCCTTGTAATGCTCCAGGTTCTTTCCTATCCCCATGACTGGAGAGAGATGACCAGGACAACTGGTCACTCCATCAAGCTCCTCAATAATCTGAACTACTCAGAACCATAGTATGAGCAAGAAATAAACTTAGTTTGGTTTTAAGCCAGTATGTATTGAGGTGGTTGATTTGTTATCCCAACATTGCCCTAAATAAATACCAAGTGTCCCTCTGCATTGCTGATTCACTGGGCCACTAATTGACATTTAACATGAATATGCAGTCAATTACAATTTTACCAGTACTTAGAAGGCTCTCTTCTCCATCCAAATGACCCCTTTGTGCTCCAGCGCTCTTTTGGAACCATTTTCTTCCATTTATTATCTCTTCAACCTTAGGCAAAGCAGTTAAAACTCAATCTCAAAGTTCACAGTTGTAATATGGGGATGATAACAGAATTACCCTACATGGCAATCACCCTACATGGTTTTGTGAGGAATGAATTAGATAATTCCTCGCTTATGTTGAACACATAATACCTGTAACAGAGGAAAACATTTCTCTCTCCCCAGTTGGTTTCAGGAGTTGGGGATTGTGATTTCACCCAACAAAAGATAGATTAACAGGAGAAAAGGCATGTAATATTTATTACTATTCAATTTTACACTCAGAAGGTTAGATTTGGGGCTAATATGACATTTAAGCAAAGGACTGTAAATTGTGGACAAATGACTAAAAGAAATGAGGGTCTGAACTTCTAGGGACATTAAAGATGGGGAAAATGTGTAGGCAGTATCTGAGGAAATTAAAGGATAGCAAGGGTTAGTTTAATAACGCTCATCCACACACACACAGTGCAAACTCACCTGGTGCTGGTTCTGTTTCTGATGATAAGGGTTGCTCTTCTCATCCTGGTGCAGGAGAAGCAAATAATTTATGCCACCTTCACAAAGGGAAATTTATGCCCTGTTTTAGGCAGGAAGGAGAAGGAGAGCGACCTTACCCTGAATTTGCTGGTTCTTAATTGCCTTCAGCTTGAAATAATCTTTATGCCAAAATGGCACATTTTGGGATGGCAGTCTGAATCCCTTCAAGGTGTTCAGTCAATGCTGAAATGAAAGAGGCACATATTCATTTGAAATCTTCTTGGTCTGAATTCTAAAAGGGTAAACATCTTCAAAGTGTGAAATGAGAGATGTGATTCCATCGCGCTAGGGTAGAGTGATTGAAGACTAGCTGAGAGCCTGGCAGCGGGGGAGAGAGTTCTGTGTCAAAGGTGAACCCAGAATTGAACATGCAGTTCCCAACGAGGTCTTGGAGACACTAAATAAGGGGTACCTGTGTCAGATCCTATGACAGACCCAGCCAGGCATGAGACAATGATCACTTCCAATAATTTATTTTATAAAGCAGATACTTGATAGCTGAGGTGGAGCTGAGAAAACTAGATTTTGACATAAAAAGTCTTAAAGGAGTGGTGTGGGTGGGGTGAATCAATCTGAAAAATAAATAGCTATGTGGAGGGAACCTGAGAATCAGGAGTCAGTTTCTTGGGAAAAACTTACCCTAACACGTGTTCTCTGTTTTACAGCAGAACAAAGCCAAAGTAGTTCAATGTAGGGGTGTGGGACATTGTCATAGGTAAGATCTGAGATGGAATCAACCCATTCAGTAAATGAGCCAAGTAAGGCAAACAGGCCTGGTGTCAATGGCTCCAGGCTCTCTAAAGCATCTAAATTAGAACTGCTTGTGTTCGAAGCTGCACTCAACTGACACAGTAAGAGAAGACACTGACGGAACATGTGGAAGACCGTGATGCTCTGCTTAATATTTACAGGAATGCAGTAAATATATGTACTTCCATTAACAGAAGTCTAGGACCAAACACCCATCCAGCTTGTCATGAAAAGCCACATTCTGTTATTCTTAGTCATAGTTCCCAGAGCCCCAAAAGAGCAGGTTTTCCTTCATATTCATCCTCTTTGTCTCCTCTGGGTGCTCTGCCAAGGTGTTTGAAAGTATCTACCAAAATGTTTTTCATAGTGTAGTCCTCAGGTCATCATATTATAGCCCAGGTACCCATCCTAGCTTCCTAGTTCTCCTGAATTAAACCCCTGGTGAAGGAGCCCAGGAATATATATTGCTTACAAGTCACTTGTGTGATCCTTATCACTAACACTGTGAGCTACTTTACTTGTCTGTACAATATTAGATATGCAATAAATGTCTTTTTTCTTTCCCTATGTTTCTAAAGAACTCTTGAAAAGAGCCCTGCCTCTGGAGAATTATCTCCTAACTCTTACAAATCTGGACATTAGAAAGAAATTAGAATTGGATCCTTTAGTTTCATAAAAATGCCTACAGTGATCTGAATGTTTGCACCTCCTCCCAAATCCATGATTTGAATCCTAGTCATCAATGTGGTGGTATTAGGAGGAGTGATCTTTGGGGGGGCAATTAGGTCATGAGGACAGAGTCCTCATGAATGACATTGTGCCCTTATAAAAAAGACCTAAGAGGGACACCTCAACCTCCCACCCTGTGAGGACACAGTGAGGAAAGGAGCATCTCTGAAACAGGAAGTAGACCCTCTCCAGACACTGAATGTGCCCGTGCTGATCTTGAATTTCTTAGCTTCCAGAAGTGTGAGAAAGAAGTTTCTGTTTTTTGTAAACCACCCCAGTTAGTGGTATTTTATTATAACTGATTGAATGAACTAAGACAATTCCTCTGCCCAGGCTGCTTCCAAAAGAGCTATGTTCAGTTATCTGTTTTCTTTTATATAGTTCTATCAGCAAATGTTCCAAGTATCTGAGGGGTTTACTTGCTGGTACGTGTTTCGTTGACTTTGTATCTTCAGCGCCCAGCATTAAAAGGTACACAAACAGTGCTTATTGTACTGTGTTGAGATTTAAAGTAAGGCTTAAACTAGTCTCAGCTTCATTTATTGCTAAAATTTTATTCATATCATTCATCAGAACTTTTCGTAGAAAAAGTTGAGTAGTTTTATTCTCTATTATGACATAGCATTGTTCTTGGTGTTCTCTCCACAAACTTCACTAATCACTATGACCCAGAAATAAATAATTATAAGATCAAGCTTCACATTCATGTGAGCACCAACTTACATCCAATAAGAAATGTCACAATTTATAAAGATAGGAGAAAATTACCAAAATTGCTGAGATTTTATTCGCCATTTATGAAATAGGTCCAAATTAAAATTCTAAGTCTTGAATTCATTTTCAATCATTTATTATATTATCTTAAAATAATTCTTGAGTAGGATATTGATTTACATCAATCACAACGAGGAAGCAAAATATCAGAAAAGAAAAAGAAAATAATCAACATTCAACAGACCAAAAATAATTTTAAGGGGATTCTTTTATGATGTATTCATATAGGAAAAAAAAAAAAAGGAGCTAGGACTGCATACCAGGTATCAGTCTTGAACCATGTACCTGAATTAGCTCTCAAAGAAGAGAAAGGCAAAGTCTCTTTGGACATCTTACAGGAGAGATGAAAATATGTGTAAACAAATAGCTGTTGTTCTGTGGACATATGCCTTGTTCTCTCATTCTTGTTAACCTCACAGAAGTCAATAGCATGAGTCCAGGAGAATAAGAGAACTCAGTGACTATGCACTCTGGACAGCGCACTCTGTTAACAGCTCTGAGGTTAGCAGGCAGGACACTATGGTTCCTGCTCTTAGGGAATGCTGTGTGCAGAGAAGGAGCAATTGCGGTACTGCAAGTTTCCATAAGAGGGCTGAGGTTGTAGCTCAATGGTACAGTGCTTGCCTAGCCTGAGCAAGGCCTGAAGTTCAATCCCTAGTACTGAAAAAAAAAAAAAAAACCATTTTGTTTTTTTAAAAGAAGAAAGAATGTAGAGCACCCGTATGCCTCTCTGTGAGTGGAGCAGAGGATGCGATGACACCAGGCCAATGCCTGGTCCCATAACTGGTTTGGCTTCAGCACAGAGAGCCAAAGTCCTAAGATGAGTGTCATGGAAATGTCTCTGTCTTCTAGCAGTTCCAGTCCAGTTGGCATAACAAAATAAATTAAATGTCCAACTATATTGCCTGTCTGCACTGGCTACTGTGTTGGGTGAATTCATTTCCCAATATTTTCCAACACTACCAATGCAGTGGACAGTTCCAACACTATCAGAGCTTTAGCTGGGGAACTACAGAACCCCCTCAGACTCTCTCATTGTTAGTGTGAAAGCATACTCACAACTTTCAGGTTGCTGTGATGAGTGAACCTTGGTAAAGTGTTCAGCAGGCAGCCAGCATGCTCAACAAGCAGGGGGTCACTTTCTTTTCCTCTGTTGATCTGCAGACTCTGCCAACATGCTGCCTACGAACTCTCTAAGAAGTTTTGCTGAACAGTGCTTACTTCACATTGCAGAAGAAAGAGGGTGGTTTTCAAGAGAAGCAGTGGCCAGCTATGACAGTGGGGGAAAACATCCTTAGCTTTTCATTGGGAACAGAGATGTCACGGTGGGGGAGATTCTTCCATAGGTGTAGCCTGGCAGACATCAGGCCATCCTCTCTAAGATCTGTGGCAAAGCAACAGCATTCAAGATAGTTTTTTGGTTTTTTTTTCCCTCAAAAGAAAGTGAAGTTAGCCTAACCCAGAGAGTCAAGGGTTGAATGTCTTCACTCCTCTGTGGAGGCTGGTGCTAGACCCTGGCCAGTGTGAAAGGTGGCCAACTGTCATGTATTAGACCCAGCAAAGGTGTAGTAACACATAACCTAGGGCATTCATAGAGATGTATCAGGAATAAGGGGGCAAGGGGCAGTGGGGAGAGGTAAGGGTGGGAGATCAGGGTGGGCTCTAGGGGGTAAATCTAATTTTAAGAATATATACATATCCTATTGTTTCATTGGCAGCTTTTTCGATTGTACAATAACTAAATTTCTTAATAAAAAAAAAAGAAAGATTCCTATTTCCTTGTCATGAAAACTGTACTTCAATAATAGCCAGGTTAAATTAAAGGCATCTCAACGCTTAATTTAAAGAGAAAATAAAGCTTCCTCAGTAATTAACCAAAAAAGAGACAAGACATCTTAGTAGAGAGATTCAAATTATCCCAATACTGAAGCTAATAGAAATGATTTTTTTTTCTTTTCTCCCTAGAGGTTTTGTTGATCTGGCAAATTAGTAGTGTGTCTCAGCTCATTGGTATTCTTCACCAAGAACTTCTGCTATGAAATAAAAGGAGGGGACTGTACAAGTAAGACTTTATTATACTGCCATCTCCCAGAACTTTCCCAGGGGCTCTCGTTTATGCACCCTTCCTTTTCTCAGCCTAATGATTCCTGAGCACTCATCCATGAATCCCTATTACAAGAGAAAAGAAAAGTAGATACTAGGGATAATGCTCACACCAGAGGTAAGAAAGTCAAGGAGACACATGTGAAGGAGTGGCCATAAAAAAACAAGAAACCAGCCAGTGTGTGCAGAAGACCCAAAGACACCCAATCGCAGAAATTGCAGTACCCCAAGCCACCCCAGCACTATTCCTGGGGAACCTGATCGCCTTTCTACCAAGCTTTCATCCATTCACTCATACAAGTTAGATGCTGCAGGGGCATCCATTATGTTTCAGGTCCTCCGACATACATTAGGTGTACAAGCACAAGTAAGACTATTATGTGTCATTAGCATGAGGCGTTTCCCATCTCGTCTCCCATCTCTGACCGCCTCTTTCAGAAGCTCAGTTAAGAGTTCCATCTTTATTATTCCTTGAATAATGATTTTTTAAGTTAGAGTGCCATTTCTATTTTTCCCTGGATTTACTAAACATTCATTTCAAATAGCAGGCATTTCAAGTACAACTTTTAATTAATAAAAAGTTATGTAAATTTTTATGGCATCATATACAGTTTCATAGCTTAAAATTCTATCTAAATGTTGACAATTAACTAAATTGATTCTTCAGCCTCTGGGTTCTAGACTTGTTTAAACAAATACTTTCTTAGCATCTCTATTTGGATGTTCAAGGGATATCACAAAGTAAGCTCATCTCATAGACCTCACATCTTGATAAACACAATGTCCCTTCTTCCATTTGCCCAGTGTAAGAACAATGAAGGATCTTTGACTGTTTCTTTCTCTTGCATTCCCATATCCAATCCATACAAAATTGATATTGGTTTTCTATCTATGTTAAATCCTGAGAGTCATCATTATTCCAAGCTTCCAATCTCCCTTCTGATGAATATTGAAGGAATTTTTAACTGGTTTCCCGGCATCTTTCCTTGCTTCCATTCTGCTTAATGACTCAGAAAAACACTGTTCCAACCTAGCAAGGGAGAGGCTTTCAAAGAATATCTGCTTATTGAATAAAGAATGTTGGAAATCTTTTACAATTCATCATTCAACATGCATTTCATGTGGCTTTGGGATACTGGTGCTCCATCAGTTGCATGGCTTCTTTCCTCAACTTCAGCATAGAAGAGTTCAGCAAAGAAAATTGCATGATATTTTGTACTTAAATTCAGCAGAGTTTCACTACCACATTAATTATCTGTATCTGCTGTACTCTTGTCTTACTCCATTTTTAATTGCCATAACAGAATACCTGAGACTGGATAACTTATAAAGGAAAGAGTTTTAATTTGACTCATGGTTCTGGAAGCTCAAGAGGATGGTACCATCATCTACAGGGTATCTAGTGAGGGGCTTATGGTAGAAAAATGAAAGAAATGGGTGAGTATGAGACTGTGGCAGGGGACAAAGATGGTGACTCACTTTATAACACCTGGTCTTGGAAGAACAATGTCTCCAGTATTATGAGAAAAATATTAATCTTTCTTAAACATTCCATCTACTCAAACTGCTACATTGGCAAACAAAACATTTTGGTAGAGACAAACTACATCTAAACCATCACAGTTCCTTTCTTAAGTAATAAGCTGGCCCATTCTCTCAGAAGGAGATAGTGCCAGCAGTGGCCAGAGCCCATTTCACAGAATGGAGGCTGCCATGTCCTTCTCAGTCAGTCCCTCCTATGCTCTGGCACAGACACCCCACAGATCAGAGCCCTACTGTGAATTCACACACCTGCATCCACTATGAGCTGCAGAGTGACAAGAAGCCTCCCTGTTTTCAAGCTCACTGACAACATTTCATTCTAAACTCTAACCAACACCTCCTACTTCTTTCCTGGGATTTTTTGGGCCCCTACCTCCATTCTCTATTCCTGAGTGCTGCCTCCTAAGGGCCACCTTAGGCGATGGCCCTTAGGAGGGACTGGAACAAAAGTATGCAGCTGAAATGAAGCTGTAATGTCCATCTCTATCTCTGCCATCACCTTCATGTCAAGAAGGGATGGCTTTTAAGTGATTAACAAGTGATGCTGAGAACTAAGGAAAATTAATAAGTATGTGTGAATTTATTTTCTGTTAGAATTTACAGCTTATAGGATGAAGCTTGGATACTTTATATAAAAACACAAAAGAAAAAGAAGGAAATGATTTACCAACTTCCCAGGAGCCAATTTACAAGATTTCTTTAAAAAAAACATTATTTCTTCAAGTGAACTGTAAAAGTTTAACATAGACAATACTTTTTGTAAAATATATACTCTTAAATATAGTGCATTCCATTGTTTTTATGAAATTCCAAGAATTAAAATAAAGTTCAGTAGTACTCCCCTTGTCTTCAGTGCTCTGAGACACATTAGGAATACAGGCACAGTCCCAAGACTCCCAGGGTGTGTCTGAAAACATGGAATGTGCAGAAATCATATATATTATGTTTTTCCCTGGGTATATGCCTATGATAAAGTTTATTTTAGAAATCAGGCATAGTATAAGATTAACAATAACCAATAATAAACTAAAACAGTTATAACAATATAATATAAATATAAATATATTTAAATGTATAAATATAAATATAACAATATAATAATGGTAATAAAATTGCTAACATCTCTACTCATGTGCTTTGGGACCATCATTAATTAAAATAAGTATTACTTGAACACAAGCACCATGAGAACATGACAGTTGATCTGATACCTGAGAAGGCTACAAAGAGACTAATGAATGGATAATGTACACAGAGTGGATATAGGGGTCAAAAGAAAATTTACATATCAGAACCAACAGTGTGCAATTTAAAATCTATGCACTTTTTTGTTTTTGAATTTTTCATTTAATATCTTCAAAGTAAATAACTGAAACTGGATGTGTGCTTCCCCCCAAAGCTTATGTGTGAGATATTTGTAAGAACATTCAGAGGTGAAATGGTTAGATTACAAAAGTTGTGACCTAATTAGTGGATTGATTCACTGATGAATTAACTATAATCAAATAGGGTGTGGTTGGATGAGGTAGGTCACTGGGCATGTACCTTTGGGTTTTATTTTGTTCCTGGTGAGAAGAGTGCTTCTCTCTCTCTCTCTCTCCTCTCTCTCTCTCTTTCTCTTTTGTTTCTTTCTCTCTTTCCCCTTTCTTATTACCATGTCCTGAGTTTTCTTACCTTTACTATACCCTTCCACCATGATGTTCTATTCCACCTTGGACCCAGAGCTATGGAGTCAGCCTTCTGTGGACTGAGCCAAATGAACTTTTCCTCCTCTACATTGTTCTTGTCAGGTCTTTTGGTCATAGCAATGAAAAAAACTGACTAAAACAGAAATTGGTGCCCAAATGTAGGGTAATTTCCATGATTAACCTGACCATGTTTGGGTTCAAAAATCTTTGGAATTGATTTTCAGGGGTAGAAATTTTGAAAAGTTTATAGATGCAAGCTGGAAAATCTTTACAGCATTGTAAGTAGAACTTAATAAACAATTGTGCAGGGAGCTCAGGAGACCAGAACGTTGATAAGACTGGGCAGTAAAGACTGGGCTCATATTTCAGAGGAGGAGGAATCTATTGGAAATTGTACAAGAGGTTACTCATGTTATGTACTGGTAAAAAAGTTGTCTGCATTTTGCCCATGTCCTGACACTTTCTGTGAGGCTGAATTTAAAGGTGAAGGACAATTAATCTGGTGGAGGAAAGTTCAAGACAGCAGAGCATCAGGCCACCACATGGATATTGCTGGCAGATTCGAGCCAAGTTTCCTGTGATCATCAGGAACAGGAAAGAAGAACAGAAAGATGAAAAACTTGCAGTTTGACCAGAAAAGTGAGAGTAAAACTGGGGCTAAGGAAATTGTAGCCATTAAAGACACTGTGGCTACTAAAGAGATGCTAAATACTTCACCCAAAAGCAATAGGAGAGACGGTTTGAAGGTATTTCAGGAATTGGCAAGACCACACCTATCTCAGGCTCAATGGTGTAAAAGTAAAATTCTCTTTAAGAAAAGATGGTGGGGGTACCTGGTTTGCACAGGGGTGTCTGGGAAGTTCTTTCACCATGTATAGCTGCCCAGATCCTCAGAGGCTATTGCAGCCATGCTCTCAGAAGGTCAAGATGGTGACAGACCTTGGCATCAACCGTGTGGTGCTAGTTCTGTGGGATTACAGGATGCTTACGTTAGCAGGGCATGGAGGTTTTCATGGAGATTCCAAAGGAAGACCTGGAAGGCCATACATAGTTCAGCAGGCAGGGTCAGAGTCCCTGTGGCTTGCCTCTGAGAGGACAATGAATGAAGAAGTGAGAAGAAAGCCAAAACTATAGTGGAGACCCTTGAGATTAAGAGTACCATGGGACATCTCTGGAGGAACACTACAGGAACTGAGCAAAAACAAGGCAAGAGAGAGGCCATGTGAGCTGCAACCAGCAAGGCCATAGGGGTGAAACTACAGAAGTCCTTTATAGGGAACATGATGATGCCATGTGCCCCAGATGCTGGACGTGGAGTTATTAAACTTTTTGCTTTAGTCCAATTCCTTCTTTTTGTGCCCCTATTTCTCCATTTTTAAATGGAAATGTATGCTCTGTGTCATTATATATTGGATACATGTAACCTACTTTTGATTTTTATACTACTCATGCTGAGAGTCTGCCTTGAGTCTCTGGGAGATTTTGAATTTGGGATTTTGGGTAATGCTGGAACAACTGTTAAGAATGGTATGATGTCTTTTGAAATCAAATAGATGGAGATGGATAGAATTATGCTTAGTGAAGTCTCCCAATCTCAGAGACTCAAGGGTCGAATGGTTTCTCTCATCTGTTGATGCTATCATAGTTAGGGAAGCAGTAGGGCTAACGGCTAACCTAGCAAAACTGCAAATTGAATGACTGTCTGAACATTAGGGGGATGGATCTATAGGATTCTCAGAGGTGTAGGGAGGGGGATGGGGAGGGGGAGGGTATATGAAGAATTCATAGGAGACTGGAAATTGGGAAGAGGGGGGAACCATCCCAGAAGCCGATGTCATTCCTCCACAAACTATCCATTCAAGGCATGAGCTCTTCTGGGGGAAAATGCAAAAGGTAAAATTCAAGG
>PVKS010036097.1:0-19545 GCA_004027875.1 Aplodontia rufa | reverse complement strand
CTGGTTTAATACCAAGCTCCTTGATCCATTTTGATTTGATTCTTGTGCAAGGAGAAAGATATGGGTCTAATTTCAACTTTCTGCAGGTGGAGGACCAGTTTGTCCAGCACCATTTGTTGAAGAGGCTGTCACTTCTCCATGTAATATTTTGTCCCCCTTTGTCAAAAATCAGATGTTTAAAGATTTGAGGATTTGTTTTAGGGTCTTCTATTCTATTGCATTGGTCTTCTTCCCTGTCTTGATACCAGTACCATGCTGTCTTTGTTACTATGGCTCTATAGTATAGTTTTAAATCTGGAATGGCAAAACCACCTGTTTCATCTTTCTTGCTTAGTAGTGCTTTGACAATTTTTATTCTTGAGAAGGGACAAGTGTCATGTAATTATTTCAAAATGAAATCTTTGCAGATATGTCCTTTTTCATTGCTTCCTAATGCTTTAGGTATTTTACTTAAATACTCTCCAAACCTTGTCATCTAAGTGATCCTGAGCAAAATACAGGCTTTAATAACATCTGTGTTATCTGCCATTTGGACAGATTCTATGATGCACCATATGCACTTGTGACAAAAGTAATTGAGATTAGTTTAGCAAATATGCAGGAATATATTTAAAAAAATGAAAAAGTGTAGTGGTTGCTGGTGATTGTCAGGAACAAAAATATAGTTATGGCAAACAAGAAATTCTTTCTAAGGAAATGGGAATGATTATCAAAGGATAAATTATTCTACACAGTATGGGCTAGGTGAGTACAAATATTAATTTTATAGGGCTGATTTTTTAATTGGATTGAAAAGTTAAACTGAGAACTCAATTCAAGCACTAAATTAAGGGTCTTAGTAGGGTTGGTGTTCTATGGTTAAAATTTGTTCCCCCAGTTACTCAAAGAATGTATTATTACAGTTGTAAATGTAAAAGTTTTTTCCCCTCTCAAAATGCTAATGAATTGTTTAAATATAAATTATTTGTATTCAATGCATACAATTATACAATGTATATATCAAAATTTTCAACTAATTTTCTGAAAACCCAGCATTCATTAACTTAATTAATTTTCAAAAGGATTTGTCAATAAGAGGTAAAATATATCACACAAATTTTCCTATAATAAAACCAAAAGTCAATCAGAAGCTTGATGGATTACAAAATTCAACTGTAGATATAAGCCTATATATTCCATAAGTATTACATGATATAATGATGAAATCAGAATAAGGAACATGTCTTTGCCTCCAAAGCTTTTATCCCATTAACACAGACTATTATTATGTGTCAAAATAAAATTGTAGAATATTCCATTTTCTAAGATTGATTCAGACCCTCATTTTATGACCTTATGCAGATAATTTCTCTGTATTTGCTCTATTTTCTGTAATAGGGAAATAACTGAATTAAATGCTTCCAAAAATCCCTTAAAATTACTGGAGTTCATGATATAGCAGCTCCTCCATCTGGGTTCTGCATTACTTACTTCTGCTGTGTATCTCAAACATAAACAGGAAAGAAATTTGATAGCAAATTTGAAATCACAACTGATGAATTTTTAGTTCTAGTAGTATGAAAGGGCTTTAAATTCAGAAATAAAGTATAAATAGAAAGAAAATTCTATTTATTTCCTCTCTGAATTTATGCTTATTTCTCTTAGAGCTTTTTAAATAAAAATATAACAGAAACAACCAAGCACAAATGTTCAAGAATATCCATCAAGATACATAAGTTATTTAGAAAGCTAAAATTCTATTTGGTAGATACAATAATTTACAAACCTGTCAACTTAATCAGCACAAAATAATCAGTAGACAATTAACTTTCTACATGTTCTTATAATTCTCAATCAATAACAGCTAATTGCTCTTTTTCAATGAATGATTCTCCAATTAATGACCCAAATAAAACTTCAAAGAGAAGTAGAAGTGAAAATTATCATATCCGAAGCAAATTCATAATCATTTCATAAGAGGATAATTTGTAGACAAAACTTCTCTTTCACTGAGCTAAAGTTAATTAGGCAATGTATATTCGACATTAAGCAATGAAGCCTTTTAAACAAAAAGTACCTTTTTCCCCCTTGAATCGGGAGAAGCCTGTTAATGATGAATTACTGCCTTCTCTCTCTACTCTGAGATTTGAAATAGAGAAATACAGTGATACAATCCAGAACCAGTCAGCTAAGATTACATTCTTTGTACAGAGGGAGTTTTAAAAAATAGGTCTTATATGTCCAAAGAGCAGACAGATAACCGCTGAGTAACTCAAACATAAACAGGAAAGAAATTGGATAGCAAACCTTTGTGGAGGTCCAGATCAAGTCTAATTACTGCTACTCCATGTGAACGTTTTTTGAATTAATAATGTGGGAGGACAAAGGGAAACTCAGGGACGATGAGCCTTCCGACTCTAAAATCTGAAACCTTGACCCTCTGTCAAAGTATGCCTCTCCCCATGAAACTGCCTGACTTGATGTATGAGGGAATAATCCCGGTGTTCGGAGAGGTCTTAAAGCACCATTGCTCTGTCATTTCACCTGTGTTGAAAATCAGCATAGTGTAGGGAGTCGTGCCCTGCTGCTTGTGAAAGCCAGCAAGTCCTTCTAAGGGCTCTGGCTTGGACTACTGCCTGGGGCTAAAGTGCAGAATTACCTGGATCAGCTATTTAGCAACAATCAGGGGCACACTTCTACCTGCTTTGTGCGTGTAAATTTTACACACCCACATTTCTTTAAATGTTAATTCTATGTATTATCCATTCTATAATAAAATCAAGATATCTGTTATTCATCATCTTAAAAGCGATTTTTTTGTTCCTAATCTAGTTGCAACCTTTAATATATTTTTTAGGACCAGTGAATTCTAGTAAATAAATTAAGCATTTTAGATGTTTATCAGACATATTCTGTGCAGGAACATTGTGATAAGGAAGTACAATTTAGTTACCAGCCTCTTGGGCCACAAGAGGACCAACCCAACCTGTTGCTGGTAATATATATATTTATTTATATATGTAAATTGATATATATTTATATCAATATATATAAATATATATTTATATATTATATTTATGTAATATAAAGTTCTCTTTATATTACTAAATGCAAAGTGTACATTGATATTCAGTTGAATGACAGATGTATTTTTTGCAAAATGAAAAAATTACTTATATTAAAGCATTGTGCATTGGGAGTTAGTAGAAACTACTCTGAACTATGTATATTCATATTCATATTTAGAGAATAAATTCTCCAAAATGTACCCTCAATTGCACAGAGAAAGTATTCCTCATAGGCAAACCCATTGCACACAACTCGTGGGTTATCAGCATTCCACATTATTCCTTGTGAACTGCCTACTGAATTTACCACAGAAAAATAAAAATAAAAACCTTAACATGTTAGTCTTGTGAAAGGCTTTTTATGATTAGAGTTAAAACAAACATAGGATGTAATTTCAAATTCCCATGCTCAAATATGCATAAGAGAGAATAGCAGAGAAAGAGTAGTTTAGTCTCTTTTTAGTATACTGGCAGCCATTAATGCATTAATTTTTTTAATTGTCAGGAATAACTGCTACCCATGTCTACTACTACATCATCTACATCACGAGTATTTTGTTTTCTTAAGAACCACTAGAGGGGCTGACGTGGTAGCCCAGCAGTTAACACGGTTATCTGGCATGCGCAAAGACCTGGGTTCAAACCCAAGCACCACATGCACAGCTAAGTGGTGGAAAAATGAAGTCCAGGTGAAAAAATAAATAGACTTGATTTTCTCTCAGCCTTTCTCTCCCTGTGTCTTTAAAAAAAAAAAAAATGAACCACTAGAGACATACTTCTTGAACTGTTGTGACACAAAGATCTGTGTCTCAGTAGCCTCTATACTTTCCATTTAATTTTTGTTCTACACTGTACTTTTTTCTTCCAGTGTTGTTAGAATGCTGAGGGCAGTTTTGGAGACAAATGTATACAATATCGCAGTGCCTTGTTGAATACATTTTAAGGTATAGGTTAACTACTTGATGATGATGCGGGATTTTTGAGATGAGGCCGGATTCTCTGCTCCTGCTGGTGAATGGGGTCTGGGCCGCTACAGATTCCAGCAGCCCAAACAGCCCGCTTCTAGTGTTTGCAGTGATTCCCAGTTAAAACTGGGAATTTGGGCTGATGCAGGTCACTCAGGTCTCTGCAGCCAAAAAGTGTTAGCAGGTACCCAGCTAAGAGCTTGGATTTCCAGTGGTGCGTTGCAGGTCTTGGTGTGGGAGCACACCCCGGGAATTCGGCGCTGATGTTCTGTGTCCTTGTCTTGCGAATTTGAAGAATAAAATCCACGGACAACCACACCACAGAAGGAGGAGTAAAAGGAGTAGGATTTATTTAGAAAGAAGAGCATAGATTCCGCAAGGCGGAGGGGCACCTGGAAGCAAGATACCCACTAATGGAGGTTAGGCCAGAGGTTATATAGATTTGGGGTATGAGCATAATTAACATTCATGCAAAGCAGGTATTGAGAAATGCATCAACTCCATTGGTTAAAATCTATGTAAAACAAGCATTGAAACTGATTAGGAACACCATTGGTTAAAACAAAAGGTGGCAAATACTTCCTAGTACCCACCTGTGACCACCCTCTTTTCTTAGTTGGGCAAAGGTAAGCCTCAAGGTCTTCTTGCATTTGAAGGCCCTGAGCATGCCCTGTCAATCACTCTCTGACTCTACCAGCTAGCTCTTGGATAGGGGTCCTCTGTCCTGACTACCTAGCCATTTCACTGTCTCTCCTACTCTGTCTCAATGATAAAGAAGAAAGAGAGATAAAAGTGTATGCATCTTAGTAGACTTCCAGTTATGAAGCAAACTGATAGGTACACATGTTAGAAGAAGAAAAAAGGAAAGATAAAGAATTTCAAAAGAAGAAAAACAGGGCAGCATTGTTTCAAGGAGGGAAGAAGGCAGGAACAGAACTACATTCCAACTGAGAAGGATGTGTCTTGCATAGATCAGACTTCACCAAACTGAAATGACTAGAAATGAGTTAGGAAACCTATTCTCTTTAAACGTCAATGTAACTTCTTTTTAGAGAAACCACCCCTTATCCTCCCTGAAAGAATGCTTCTTTGCAGTTCTGTTAATGTGGCTTCTTATTCTTTACTTTCATTATACTCATCGAAGTTCATACCCTTGTTTTTATTTATGCATTGCTGATGTCCCCTGAAGACTGTAGCTTCCAGAGCAGCAGGGACCATATCCGTTCTTTTTTTTTTTTTTTTTCTTTTTTAACCACTATTTCCAGTGTTAAGTGAAGTCTAGCAAGTAGTTTGGCATATGCATTAAATACATTAATGATATCACTTTTTAATTAAGAAACTTACCATAAATGCTTAGGGATGGAATATGAAGTGATTCTAGCCTTAGCACTGTTGTGAGAAAAAACTTAGAGTGAAAACAGTGACTTTAGTGAGGTAGCCCTGGGACTTCCATGTACTTTTCTGCTAACAGCAAGGGTATTGTCTTTGTCAGTTCAGTCTGTGATAACAGAAACATGATATACTGAATGACTTACGGGGAAAAAAAAATGCATTCCTCACAGTTCTGAAGGCTACAAAGCCTAAGATAAAGGCACAAGCAGATCCAGTGCTCCGAGTGTCCCCTAACAGGTTTGCAGACAACTCCTGTGTATCCTCAGGATATGCTTGGATGCAGAAAGAAGCAAACAAGATTTCCTGCTTCATTTGGTAAAGGCACCAACCCCATTCCTTTTTGTTTTTATATTCCCTGATACTGGGGGTGAAAACCAAGAACTAATCTCATTTCTGAGAATTCAATCTTCATGACTAGTCACTTCCCAAAGGGCCTGCCTTCTAATATGATCACATGGAGTTAGAATTTCAAAATATGAATTTTGGGAGGACACAGTCAGTCAATTAGAGATGCCAAATAGGTTGTAAAATGTCTGAATTGCTTTAAGTTATTCTTTTAATAAGACAGCATTGCTTTAATATGGTTTTATTTTACTTGATCTTCTGATGTGAATTGCATGGGTATCTACAATTTGAGTGAGAGTTGATTTTGCAGTCATTTAAACTTTGGTGAACTTTGGTTAAGTCTGACAGAGGAAAATAAAATTTTTAGAAAATGGAAATAAAATGGACGTGATAGATATTTTTCTGCACATTAAAGACAACTTTTCAGAAATGTTTATATTTTAAAATATGCATCTGTGAGATGGCTTCCCAAGAGATTTTTCTGTGGATAGTTGAAATTAAAAAAACAAAACAAACAAACAAAAAAAGACTAAATCGCCCAACCCCATGCCATCTAACTCTTTCTTCTAAAGGGTATTCAAAGGCACATAGAAAAGAATACAGTCAAAGGAATTCTTTCAATCTACACAAAAGTGTAAGAATAAGATCCCTTAGCTCATTGTTATTATGGGCAAACATTCCATTTCCCCTGAATTTTAGGTGTTTGTAATAAAGAAAACACAGATCTGTTGGATGAACAAAAAGATTTTTAGCTTAATTTTCTGGTATTGCCATCCCATACTCTTCCTAAGACAATACACTGACTCAAAAGGAGGTAGATTTAGCTATAAGCAGGCCGTTAAACTTTATTGGCTGTTAAAGGCAGGCATTGATCATGATAACTGATAAACCCAGCCTGGGCTCCCGAGGCTGGAGCTGCCCATACCCAGAGGGAAGAACACTGAGACTTGGCGCCCATGCAGCACTGTTTCTGCTCCATTTTTATGTTCCACGTATGGTAATCAAGAGACCCATTAAAATAAAGAATGAAGTCTGGTAGTCTGTTGCTTTTTATGCACTGAGATCTTTGCTCTTTGCTTCTTTAGTAAGAGTGATTTCTTTTCTGTTGAGAATTATGGACTTTTTCAAGGAAACCCTTACCTTGAGAAGATTCAGAAATTGCAGCACCTTCAGGCAACACTTAACATGGACACACACAAAAACTGAGGTTCTTACTGACAAGGAAAATGATTGATAAATATATGCTGAGAAAATGGTGCAAACATTAGGAAACCCAAGGAAACTATTCAGTGGAATCAGCTCTATGCAAATGAATACCAATATTTGCATATTTCCTTTTCCTGTTCAGATATAAAGAGGCCCCAGGGGGTGCTGAAAGAAGAGTGAGGCTTTTTGGGGGGTTCTGTAACAATTCCTATATTTTGCTCATTTACCAGCTGTGTCAAATATGGCAAAAATGGTTGTTGGGAATGTCTCATTGAGGGGAAAAGAAAGTTCGTTTTTAAAATGTGCTTTTTGACAGTCATCCATAAAGGGATAACATCTGGGAATCTAGAAAACCTTAACTAAGATTTCAAACTTAGTGTTTTACTCTACAAAAAATTTTATTCTTTATCTTTCTGGAAAATAGGAGCAATTATGAAATCAGCTAAATAACCAAGGAGAACCTCAGATGAAGAAAATGCAATTGATTAATCATCTAGATATTAAGATGAATAGAAATAAAAACTTCCCACTTACCTGTGTATTTTAATTAACAAAATTGAACATGATAGATAATCATCAGGACGGGTGCATAATTTATAGAATCCAATGCAAAAGGAAAACATGGATTCCCTTTCTGAGAACGCAGGAAGTAAAAATAGTTAAAGCTACTAAAATACGAAGGATGTTCCTTTAAGATATTTTATCATTTTCCTAGTATAATAGGAATCAGATATGAGTAATAATACACTTATGAGTTGTAAACTACTATTTCCTAATTTTCCTAATTTTATATAAATAGTAATAGCTTGCTAATATGATATCGATTGATCAATTATGGGAGATTTCTGGCTGTTTCTACAAAATTATCCATTGAGTCATCCAAAGTGTACTTTTAACTTTATTTTTCACCAACAATTGAAAGTCATATCAGTTACTCTTAGTAAATGTTTGACATCAACTATGTTTTGATAATTCTCAAATTAAACTTATAATTCTGTTTATACAATTCTGCTGGAGCAATTAAGAAGGATTTTTGAGCTGGGACAACATTGGAATAAATTTCTGATACATTATTTCAAAATATAAATTTTAGTACATGTAAAGCTGATGAGTCTTGTGGGAAAACTATTCTAAAATTATCTCTTCATACAAATTAATTTAAATTTAGTCTGAATTTAATTTTAAATATAAATGCATTCAATGGAATTTTCATATTTCTTTCAATGTTTTCTATAACTTATGGAATACAAGAAACCAAAAGTGAATTTTTATTTACAAAGAATTTAAAGCACTTGTTTATACATTCTACCAGTGGTTGGTTGGTTTGCTTGTTGCTTTGCACAAGGGATTGAACCCAGAGCCTTGTGCGTAAGAAGTGCATGCTCTACCTTTGAGTTATAACACTCCTGGACTCCACTATATATTTAATACGAATGTGAAAATAATTTTAAAATCGTCTTCTTCCCTAATAATTGTTTCATCCAAAATAGTACTATTTTGCTTTGAGGCATTGCTCTTTAATTTCTGTTTCTAAGCCTGTGGCTATTTGTTTTACAGTGTTCCAGCAATTATGAAAATCAGAGATGCTAAACCCTCTGAAGAATTCTAATAACTTCCCAACCTGCTTTATTGCAGTGTCATGTTTAAGTTTTTATTTTCAATAATATATTGGCAAACTGCTGCCTGAAAAATTGTCATTTCCAAATATTTATGCAAACAAAAAAAGGTTCCCACTTGCCTATTTATTTAGATTTAAATTTAATATAATAAACTTTGTTCAGGGATGGAAATATAATTTTCAAAATGAAAGTGTAGAGCTTCTTGTTCAAAAAGAAAAAAGAAAAAAAATGCAGTAATTCGAAATTCAGCAAGTCCAGGCAAGTCCAGGCATTTCTTACCAAATAATGTATCATTTTGATTTCTACAATCACATTTTTTCTATGATTCAGAATTTTTGTTTTATTTTTTTAGAAAAGGAAAATAAAACTTAGCTCAGATTATCAATACTGTTAGAGAAAATAAATGATATCATATTAACCAGAAAGTAATATGAAAGCACAGAAGCTCAGTTCTAGTTTATTGTTTATGAAACATTATCTTAAGGGAACAATTTAGAAAAATATTACCATTAAGTAAACTTCCCTCATTTACATCACATTTCATCTAGAAAGAAAATTTGGGTTACTTATTTGACACTTCAGAGTCAATAGAAATAGCTAAAATTTTATATTATACCAAGCTGGAAGTAAAAAGAAAGTTATCTTTCCTGGTCTGTAAACCAAAAACTCTTAAAATTCACAATACACAGTAATACGGTAACAAAGATAACTTTGATGCTGTGGAGACTGCACCAAGCTAATACTTTTTAAACTTAATTCAGTGTCTTAAATAGTTACACTTTCAAAGTCATATCTTGCTTAGAAATATGACATAAGAAAGCAACATGCTCTTAGGCACTAAACTTCCTTAAAAGTATATATTTTGCATAAGTTCAACATCATTGTCAATTAACTGAACTTGTTCAAATCTTTTGAAAAAAAAGATGCAAAAGGATAGAACATATATTTTAAAGTAAATACTCAAGTTACTCTTTGATTACAAAAATAAGACAAATTTAAACACATTGAAATTTTTAAAATGCAATACATTTAATGAAAGCTAAAACATAGTGATGGTTTTAATAAAGGCTCATTAAAAGCTGTGATTCTTGGCAAACATATGTTACAACGCTAAAATATAAAATCTATATGTTCAGAGGGCAAACAGTATTCTCTTTGTTGAACCAGAGAATGGAGAAAGAGGGAAAAAAAACTATTTCAAGCTACACTAATAAATTTTTAGTGAGTCCTTTCAACTATCTTGCCAAAATATTAGACAGCTTTAGTAGAATGCTTGGCTGCAAATTGATCCATAATAAATTGATGGATGTCATCACTTGTATGTATGCTCTCCACAATTGGTGATTTAGGATGTATTAAGTTGGATGTGTGTTTGACTTGTCAAAAATTCCTCTGGCGAATTTAGTTTAATTATAAAAAATAAATGGGGGAAAACATAAATGAGAAATATCCATTAATTAGAGTACTCAATTTTTGCCATGCACTACCTCAAATATTAACAATATTGATTTTTAAAACTTTGAGTGTTTTCATATGTCAGGCACCATTCCTGGCACTGGAGATATTTGAGTAAACAAAAGCAGACTGCAAATGAATCATGAGATTGTCAGATTTCTTTCATATTTCTAAAAGATGAAGGTTTCAACATAATTATTAAAATCAGATTATGTGAGTAGAATAATTACCCCCAATTTTTTTTCTTTTGTCTCAAAATATACTGAGATGTGAACATACTGGAAGAATTATAAAATCTCGTAGCTTTATACAAAGCAAAATGAAATGAAGTCTGAGCTGTATTTCTATGAACAGATTGAAATACAAGTGAAGCTGAGTCACAAAGAATCATTGAACCATTACTGATCTCAAATGTGCAAGTTATCATAATGGGAAGTAGGAAGTCATAAAGCTGATTGCTATTCAAAATCTACTAAGGAAGAAATCATGATCATAGCTGTAGATAACATCCTGCTGTCACCTGTAAAACTGAGGGCTAACCCAAAGCATTCAATAGAAGGATCTTCTTGCCATGTCCTGAAACATGAGACGCATGAGAAGAAGCATGATTTTGAAGTGTGGGTTTACATATTTCAGGAGAGAGGAGACAGTTTGCTAAGAAGGTCTCCCTTGAAATGAAAAGCTGAGAAGTATTGTGTGTGTGTGTGTTCCACAAAAGTTCTTGCATGAGACAAGGTAAGAAGACTTAGAGGTGAAATGATTGGTTGATGAGAATCTTAATCCAATCAGTGAATTGATCCTCTGATAAGAATTAACTGGGTGGTAACTGAAGGGAGATAAGGTGAGGCTGGAGGACATGGGTCATTGGGGGGGTGTCCTTGGGGTATATTTTTTTGTGTTTTGTGAGTGACACCTCCTTCTGCTTCCTGGTTGCAATGCCTTGAACTGCATTCCTCTACCACACTCTTCTACCATGATGTTCTGCTTCACCTTAAGCCCCAAGGAATGGTGCCAGCCTGTTCCTCCTCTAAAATTGTTCTCGTCAGCTCTTTTAGTCACAGAAGTGAAAAAGCTGACTAAAACAGATGCCAGCCTCCCTAGAACAGGACAGAGAAACTTGTTTGAGCATTTCACAACGACCAGCAGGCAGAAGCTGCAGTTTTTTCCTCATTACTTTTCCTTCCCCAAAGTATGATGGATCAGCTTTGATCAGAGGCCTTCCAAAGTCCCAGGACTCATTGTAAGGACCACACATTCCACCCAGACCGTCAGGTTTTCTCAGGAGCCATGGATAGGTCAATACTGTACATGGGCTGTTATTATTTCATTTGGTTCTTGACACAGGCTTTCCAGATTTCCTGACAGGTGTAAAAGTAACATGCTTTCAATCTCCTTAGGATCAGGAATTCATTTTTATCCCTTGTCAAGAGCACTCAGTGAAATAAAGTTTTGTTTCCGGAAGAACACAGTAATAGTGGGAATGTTTACATTTATTTCTGTTTCTAGCTGTCCCATAGTTGCCTCTGGCATAAAGGGCAGAGTTTATGGGCTCCATTCCTTTTGGTGTTCCTAGGATTTATATCTTCATCCAGGTATAAAGAGCTTGCTATGACAAAGACAAAGATTCACTCAGTTCTATCAAAAATGTGAATCATTGCTGGAGGCTCAGAGGAAACGGCTCCCTGCCGTTCAGCTTCTAAACACCATTATCATCCTTTCTAAAAATAGAGAGTGATGTTCCCTCATAATCTTCTGCTTTGGAAAGTCAATCTCTTTTGGCATTTTGAATTCCACTTTGATTTGCTCTATCTAGAAGGGTACACATATATACATGCACACATTTATTATAGCTATGAGAATAGTATAATACTGTATTGCTAAAGTGCTCTATGGGTACATATGTATATAAGATTGTTATTAGCAATAATACAGTCCCTATTTCATCAAATAGCCTCCATCCAAACTCAGTGAACTGAAAGAAAAAAACATACCAATGAAGGGAAACTGCTAATACCTCTAGTGCCTTTTAGGTTTTCAATCAGAGTTCTTCTGGCTCATTGGCTGAGCTCATTGGCCAGGAATGAGGGAAAAGAGCAAGTAACTACTGGTAATAGTTCTGTTCTGCAAAGTATCATTGGTACATCAGGAAGACTAATTGCAGACTGTGTCCTGTCTACTACTGTGCCGACAGTCTGAAACAAAGCAGTTGTGCTGTTGAATCACTCGGGGTAGGTTTCTGGCATCCCCGCCCTCCTTCCTGCACTTCTCCCAAGTTCAGAGCTAAAAGATGAATGAGAAAGTACTACAGCAGGAAGAATGAAAAAATGTGAACATGAATATATGTGACCTGGAAGTGGTCCATTTCTCCATTTGCATTTTTCAAGAGAAAAAAGAAACAAGGTAAGCTGGAAATGATAGAAGATTTTACATCACAATTTCATTCGACTTCGAAAACCCTATATAGTTGCCTTTAAACCTAAAACATTGTCTTTTTTCCACTTCTCTGTGCGTAACATGTTTAAGAATACAAACAAAAACATGCACATCTTCAAGTTATTTTATCTACACTGTTTTATCATGTAAACTACAATGAACCTATATTCATTCTTGTCCTGTGAATTTCTATGTTGTATTAAAATGCAGTTATTTATGCGCTGCTATGGTTTGAATATTTGTATTTCTCAAAATGCATATGATGAAGTCCTAATGCCCAATGTGACAGTTTTAGGTGGGGCCTTGGAAGGTGGGTAAGGCAGAGGGATAAAGACATCATAAATGAGATCAGTGCTCTCAGAAGAGAAAGGGAGCTACCATTTCCCATCACCATGTGAGGACAGTGGAAAGAGTCACCCTATATGAACCAGGACAGAAGTCCTCACAGGACACCAAATCTGTCTTTGCATTGATATTATTCTCCCAGCCACCAGAATTAAGCTAAATAAATGTTCATTGCTAATAATCAATCCAATGTATAACAAAATGGTATGTTGTTATAGTAGACTTACAGACTAAGATATGGACCTATAATATAACTCTTAGAAACTAAAAGCTATGTAGGTCAGAATCCACATTTGGTGTATTTTGGTATTCCCCAATGCATACATGCCACAATGCTTTGTAAAAGCTTAGTGAACTAGAGGGAGGCATCACTACAGTTGTGCTCATGAATTTTGGATTAGAAATGGCATATGCTGGAATCACAGCTTAGTCACCTGGTTGTGTTCCTTTGGGCACTTAAATGCTAAGAGCTTTCATTTATTTTTCTGAAAAAATGGAAATAACTCATGCATCAGAATTATTAATATGATGAAGTGAGTAAATATATATGAAATGCAAAATGTAGTGATGCACATAAAATTCTGGTTTCCTCCTCCTCTTATAAATCTCAACAAAATACTTGTTGGGTATATAAATAAATTAATGATGAACCGTGAGGTCTTGCAGAATTTATTTGTCTTTATTTGCTTCAAATATTTGCCTAACAATAACCTACTGTACATGTTGAAACTTTGAAAAAGATTTTTCCAGATTTCACACTTGAATTCAATTATACATATTTTTGAAGTCAGTTCCACTAAAATATGAGTACATTATATGTCTTAAATGTCAAAATTTTAACCATACCAAAATATTAAAATTATCTCACATATATGTCTAGAAAGGATAAACAACATAGTAGAAGTGTCAAATATTGTCTAGAATGAACATATTTAGAGTGTACTCTATATTCACATGTGCCCTTAAGTGCATCATGCATGACAGAGACCACAGATAAAGGGGAGGTGCAGGGGAAACAGGGAGAGCTGTTTATACCACAGCAGCCGAATCAACCCCCCAAAATTGAACCACCCAGGAAAGAGAACTGAATTAATAATCTTATGAAATTGATATCAGATTAGAACAGATTCATTTATTTATTTTTAAAAAGCAAGTGCCTACTGTGTTTCATAGAATCATATGGATTAAGCCAGTTAGAAAAGAGTCTATAACCCAAAAGAAAATTGAACAGCACTTCTGGGATGGAGACAGAGGAATGATGACAGGGTCAGGCCTATTTTTGAGAAGGCATGCACTATTCATAGAAGTGAACATCTTAAATACTGCCATGTGGGCCAAATGGTTACAATACAGAGTCTAGTTTTTTATTTCTGTCCCAATTAACT
Organism: Aplodontia rufa; assembly: GCA_004027875.1. Lineage (NCBI taxonomy): Eukaryota > Metazoa > Chordata > Mammalia > Rodentia > Aplodontiidae > Aplodontia > Aplodontia rufa. The sequence continues at coordinate 5,353 of PVKS010036097.1, read as the reverse complement.
ATGATGACATTATCTCATATCTAAAAATTTTAAGTTTTTCCAGTGTGATTCGCATTGCTTATTCCTTTTCAGAGAGTAAAAGTGGTTCTCTATTACAAATATGACTATATCCAAGTGAAATGGTATTCAGAATCATTGTGGCTACATTCTAAGCCTCCTATTTTAAATTTCTTTTCTTTGTACCAAAATTTGAGATTTCTGTTAAATATGGGAATGCTGAAATAAATTGTTTAATATGGAAAGAATAATGGTATGTTAATGGTTTGTCAAAAAACAGAAAAGTCATCCTAGGAACTAGTTAAGGAACCATCTTTCCCAGAATCTTTCAGTGGAATCATGGTATCATATCTGAGTAATACGCAAATCTCTTTGGATTCTTCTGGAGATTTTTATTTTTTCTTTGATTGTTCTTCAGAAATGTTATAAAGATAATGTATCTAGATTTTTCTGGAAGTCTTTTGTCTCTGCTGGTCTCTGTGCATTTCATATAGCTCAGTTTGTCTTCTCCATCTCATACCCTTCAGTAATTTGCTTCAATTAAATGATTAATCACTTGACTTGATTATCAGACTTAATGATGGAGAATCTACCCAAGTACAGATAGAAGATCTACACAAGTTCTTGAAAAGAAATTGCTAGTTTCTTTGTTTCAAAATACAAAAAAGATTGGTTAATTTGAAATAAACAATAGTCTAAGCAGAGCTAAAGAGGAGAAATAAATATCATATTATCCCAAATCATCAGGACCATCAAGCTCACAGAAACATTACTGAAAAATATTCACAAACTTGTTTATTGAAGGAGATTAATCATTTCAAACATTCAAAGCCCAGTACCAAATACTGAAAATAAGCAATTATTTTTATCCTAAATTTACTGTACTAAAATCTCTTCATATCGAGCCTCACCTTAGACTAAACCTTTGCCAAACACATTGGATTATTTACAAGGGCATTACTGAGCTTTTGGTTATACTTTATAATTTTCTCTTACTCCACTCATATAATATAGAACAGTGTCTACATCATAACAGATGGTCAACTAATTTTCGGTGGATTGAAATGAATAGAATTGTGTATATCCATTGTGATTAGCAATATTAACTACATCTCCACAATGTTTATTTGGTTGAAAGAAAAAAAAATAACAAACTTGACTGAAATTTTTTTCCCAGTGAATTCCACAATTTCCTAAAGAACTTTGCAAACATTCCTAGTGACGGTAAGATCTTCTAAGGAATGAATGTTTCCTTCCAAATTTTTGCTATGCCAAACAACATCATTTAAGGCTATTAAGCAAAAATTCATGACATCTCTGACTATTTCATCATGGTAGATTCCTAGAAGTGGGATGACAGGGACAAAGTCTATAAATATTTTTCAGGTTCTTGCAACATATTGTCATGTTGCTATCCAGAAAGGAAATACAATTATATATCAACAGAGCATAAGAATGATTTTTTTAAATTGAAAACTCTTGTTAATTTTGTCAAGAAATAAAGTATAAGTTACTTATTTTTAATGTATGTTTCTTCCAAAAATATAGAAAAATGTACAAGCAGATATATAAATAAAAAGTTACTATAATTGTTAGGCTGTAAAGTTACATAAACATTTTACTTCTTTTGAATCTTCAAAGGGAACAAACGCTATATCACCCATGCTTTCCCTCCACAACAGCTTTATCTACTCTATCAGCACTGGCAGTTTCACTATTTATTTTTGTCATTTATGTTATTAAATGACTAAGATGACTATGCATTCATTATTTTCAGCTGAAGGATTTTTTTTTAATATTGTCTTTGAATTTCAAACTTCAGTATTTTATCCTTTCAGTCAACAAGCGTTCTATTTTTCAGTTCACATTGCCTAGAGTTCCTTCATGGTTTCATTCCATTTATCCCTGACCTACTCTTCCAAACAGATGGTTCTCTTTAAGTTATCATAATCTTGAATCATTAAAATTAAATCTTAAATAGGTCTTTCTGATTTTGTTCTTCTTCTTATACAATTTATTTCTTTTACCATATTCCAATAATCACATTTCAAATGATGCTTTTATCACCTTAGTTGTTCCTTAAAACCCATAATGATTAACTATTACAAAATTCCCACTCTCAGGTTTAAACTGACTTTCTATCTAGTCAGGTAAAAAGCAATTATTTTTCTAATGAGTTCCAACATAAAACATCATATACAATTTGTTAATGTACTGACATTACACATTTGCCTATTTACCTTTTTAATACATTTATGCTTTACTCACACATAGGAGGTAAATTACTAAAAAGCGGTATCTTTATGTTACCATAGAATCTGGAGTCTCATATTAAATAACATAAAAATTTCATACATATTATTTTAAGGAAGATAATTTTTTGCTGAAGTCATTAACAGGAAAATTTCTATTGTGTTGCAATTCCAAATAGAGTTTAAAATTTCTGGGCAATTGTTGGGAGCACAAAAAAAAAAGTCTACTTCAAAAATATTATTTAGGAAACTTATCTCTACCTATCTCTAAAGCTTAGATTCCACATGTTGACATCTGGGCATTTTTCATCTTACTGATTTTCACTCAAGATTGGTACAGATAATTTCTCTCTCATACTTGCCTCACTGGATTTTGTTGATCTTTTCCAAAATTTCTTCATACTGTGACTAAGCAGAATTCCTAATTTTCTCCTGCCTTCTGGTGTCCAGGTTACTTCTTACCATCTCCTTCATGGAAATCTGCTAAATTTGATTTCTTCCTTTACTTCCCAGCCACATGACAGAAAATAAAAAAACTTCATAAAGTTTCTCAATTTCCATTTATTTTTAAATAAATTTTATTGAGATTTAATGTACATACTAAAAAAGTGCTCATTTTAAGGTTTAAGGGTTCAGTTTCATTTTGACAAATGTGTATGGTTGCATGACTATACAGCACCACAATCAAGACATAGAACATTCCTTTCATTCTAAAAAGTTTCCTCATGCCCTTTTGTGATCAAGTTCTTACCTCTACTCAAGGAAACTAGAAAACACTGATCTGCCTTCTATCCCTATAATTTTGCCTTTTCTAGAATGTCATATACATGGAATCATATGGTAGATAGTCTTTTAGGTCTAGTGTCTTTTGTCAGCATATTGCTTTTGCTCTGTCATTGCACATATTAGTAGCTCAGTCATTTTTATTGCTGAAAAATATTGCGTTATATGGACATATAATAATTGTTTATCTATTCACCAGTTGAGGAACATGTTGACAGGCTGTTTTCAGTTTGTGTCTATTGGGAAGTAAATGTTATGAATATTTACATATAGGCCTTTTTATGGATATATGTCACTTCTCTTCATAGTACATTTTATTTCAAGGAGGAAGAGAAATTGCATAGTAGGGAGAGTTTTATTGTCTTCTAAAGGGCTCTGTCATTTTCTTTTCTGTTTTTAAATCTTACTGAGTTTTATTGATGTACAATCATAAAATGCATATGTAGTAATGATATGATATACCCATGATCTTAAAACAGAATCACCCCAACATCACCCACACTCCAGTCTCATACTTGCCTCTTCTATATTCCCCCAAAACAGATAGTGTACGTGTGTGTGTGTGTGTGTGTGTGTGTATTGTGCATTTTCCAGAATTAAATAATTACATCAATATTATTTGGCTTCTTGTGGGTGTTTGAATAAGCTACATTGTTGACTTACCACCCTCCCCAGATAGATCCCTCACTCTCTTCACCATTCCTCTTCTTCCCCTTCCCCCACATATCTATGATTCTCCTAGATTACATGTTGTTTCAACTTTGGTAAATCTAGTACATGAGCTTGACCTTTCACCTTAGCCAGGGTCTGGCTCTAGCCTCCACAAATGAGGGAAAATATTTGACCCTAAGTCTCTGGATTTGGCTAATTTCACTCAGCATATTTTCTTCCATTGTCAACCATTTACCTTTAAAGGCCATAATACCATAATAGCATTGTTGCTATTAGCTGAGTAGAACTCAATTGTGTGTGTGTGTGTGTGTGTATATATATATACACTACAGCTTTTGGATCCATTCATCCAGTGATGGGCATCTGGGTTGGTTGCATAATTTAGCTTTTGTAATGTAAATTGAGCTGCTGTGAACATAGATTTTGCTGTGTTATTGTAAAGTGCTGATTCTAGCTCTTCTGGGAAAATACCCAGAATCATGATAGCTGGGTCATATGGTGAATCTATCCCTAATTTTTGAGGCATCTCCACACTGTTTCCAGAGTGGCTGTACCAGTTTGCAGTTCCACCAACAAAGTGCTAGTGTTCCTACAACCCTTCCAACATCTGTTATTGTTTCTATTCATCTTTGCCAATCTGTTTGGAATGAGGTGAAATGTTAATGTAGTTTTCATTTGCATTTCTCTGATTACTAGTGATTTAGAACTTTCTCATGTATTCATTGGCTTGCTCTATTTCCACTGTTGAGTTTCTGTTCAGCTCTTTGGTCCATTTATTGATTGGCTTGTTTGTGTTTTTGATATTAAGTTTTTTGAGTTCTTTGTAAATTTTGGATATTAGTCCCCTGTCAGAGGAATCACAGTCACAGGCCATGATTATCTCCCATTCTGTAGGTTCTCTGTTGACAGTTTTGACCAATTCCTTGGCTGAACAAAAGCTTTTTAGTTTAACGGCATTCCACTCATTGATTTTTGACTTAATTCTTTTGCTTTTGGGGTCTTGTAGAGAAAGTCATTGCCTACTCCCATATGCTGGAGTATTGCTCCTAATTTTTCTAATAGCAGTTGCATAGTAGCTGACTTAATTCCTAGTTCCTTGATCCATTTTTACTTCATTTTTCTGCAATGTGAGAGAGAATACTCTAATTTTAACTTTCTGCAAGTGGCTGTCCAGTTTGTCCGGCACCATTTTTTGAATAGGCTGTCATTTCTTCATGTTATAATTTTACCCCCTTTGTCAAAGATCATATGTTTAAAGATTTGTGAATTTCTCTCAGAGTCTTCTATTCCATTGGTTTTCATTCCTATTTTGATACCAGTACTACTTTTTTGGTTACTACAGCTCCATAGTATAGTGTTAGATCTGGTATTGTGAATCCACCTGTTTCATCTTTCTTGCTTAATAATGTTTTGGCTATTTTGGATTTCTCATTGTTCCAAATGAAGTTCAAAACTGCTTTTTATATCTGTAAAGAATGACATTGGTATCTTGATGGGGATGACACTGAATCTATATAGTACTTTGGGCAGAATGGCCATTTTAATATTTTCAGTTCTGCCTAAACAAGAGTATAGAACTTCTTTCCATCTTCTCAGATCTTCTTCAATTTCTTTCTTCCATGTTCAATAATATTCATTGTAGAGGTCTT